>VUQS01018272.1:14754-30376 GCA_015108495.1 Heterochromis multidens | reverse complement strand
GTTGTTGGATTCTGAGCCATGAGGAAAGCAAAAGAATTATCAAAGGATCTGCGGGAGAAGATAGTTGAACTTTATAAAACAGGAAAAGGATATAAAAAGATATCCAGGGAACTGAGAATGCCAATTAGCAGAGTCCAAACTCTAATTAAGAAGTGGAAAATGAGGGATTCTGTTGAAACCAAGCCACTGTCAGGTAGGCCAACAAAGATTTCAGCCACAACTGCAAGAAAAATAGTTTGGGATGCACAGAAAAACCCACAAATAACTTCAGCTGACATACAGGACTCTGAAAAAAAAAGTGGTGTGGCTGTTTCAAGATACACAATAAGGAGGCACTTGAAGAAAAATGGGCTGCATGGTCGAGTCACTAGAAGAAAACTATTACTACACCAGTGCCACAAAGCAGCCTGTTTACAATATGCCAAACAGCACAGAGACAAGCCTCAAAACTTCTGGAACAAACTTATTTGGAGTGATGAGACCAAAATTAAACTTTGTGGCCACAACCGTAAACGCTACATTTGGAGAGGAGTCAACAAGGCCTATAATGAAAAGTCCACCATCCCTACTGTGAAACATGGAGGTGGATCGCTGATGTTTTGGGGATGTGTGAGCTACACAGGGAACTTGGTCAAAAGATGGCAAGATGAATGCAGCTGGTTATCAGAAAATAGTGGAGGAAAATTTGCACTCATCAGCTCAGAAGCTGCACATGAAACACACTTGGACGTTCCAACATGACAATGATCCAAAACACAAGGCCAAGTCGACCTTTCATTGGCTACAGCAGAAACAAGTGAAGGTTCTAGAGGGTCTGGAAGGTTCTCTGAAAAATGGCCAAACAAAAATCACAAATTCTGCCAGAGTATGTAAACTTATGACCACAACTGTAGGTATGAGAGAAATCCTTCAGTCCTAAATATTAAAATCTGCAATGTTGTCTTTGTTTTTTTTATTATTCATTCAGTTTTCAACTGAGACAAGAGTCAAATTACCAGTTTTCTAACTAACAGTACAAATTTATATTCAGGTTAACTGAAGGGTGTAAAATGACTTTGCATGAGTAAAAGGGAGTGAGAGTTCAAAGGTGCATCCATGTGTGACAGTGTGAGTCTGACCCACGTAAATATACATGAGCGTGAGTCCGAGTGGAAAGCTCCACTCCCACTGTGTTGCAGTCTTTTGTGAAACAGACACAGCATGAGAAGAGAAAGAAACGTGTGAAATCTTAGCAAGACAGAAGATGAGTTGAAATAAAAATGAACTTTGCTGCAATACTTAGTTTGATTTCAATTAGGATTGATTTGACTAATATGGCTGCTTGTGAGTCTGATTTCTTCCACATAAAAATCACCTCCACATTACAAAGTAAAGTAACCTTTGTGAAACTTTTGGTGCCTGTTTGAGTGAAAGAGGACTCAAAGTTTACAGGTGAATCTTTCATAGTCCGAGGATTTTGTCATGTGTTTGAGTTCCTGTTTGGATGTTTTTATCATTCCACTAGTGCTGAGCTTTGGTTCTTGAGTTCAGGTTCTTGTTTAGAGTTTGGATGCCTGTTTGGATTATTTTACTGTTCTAGTATTTAAGCTTTTTGAATTCTTGTTTTTTATTGAGCTTAGTTCCTATTTTGAGTTTATTTTTTCTTTTGTGTTTTTAGTTCCCTCAGTCTCATCTACATGCTCTCTGTTAGCATATTTAGTGTCATGTTACGAAGGTCTTGTGTTTTGTTCTACCTTGTGATTGTGTCCCCCGACTTATTCTTGATTGTTCTCACCTGTCCTCTGCTCTCAGTTGTGTCTTGCCTTGTAATCATTTTCCTGTGTAATCATAGCCTCGTCCTCCTGTGGGTTGTTCAGTTTTCCCAGCTCGAACCCTGTCGTTTTTTGTGTTTCACTTCAGTTTAGGTTGTTTTGGGTTTTTTTTAGTCCCGTGCACGTGTGCACGTGAGTGTGTGTGTGCACATGTTCATGAAGAAGCAAGCACACACACACACACACATACAGACAGATTCATGTACATTTCATTTTATCTCACTGACTTACTTCATTCAGTCTGAGCGCTGCTCTTTTTATGTATCCTGTGTAACATTTTCACACAAGCTCACTTTAACCCTCTGTGTTCAAAGGTAGCTCATCTGTTAAGGACCTAGAAGCAACTCAATGTATACTGCAATGCAGTTCAGTAGAGCTACAAACCACATACTCCTACTAAATCAAACACTCATGTCCATATTTGTTTAAAGTCTGTGCTCTGTGCAGCTCCCAAAATCAGGAAGTCATCAGCTGGGTTCATGTAAACATCAAAGTTTTTATGTGCTACTTTTGTTGTGTAACTATTAAAAATATCTTGCAACCCTGATGTGTGCACTTAGCTCCATTAAACTTTTCTTTCATCACTAAAATATCTCAGCAACAAGTAAAAACAGTTTTCACCCAGAATACTTACCAATAAAATGTTTTCAGTATATATTTTCAAAGACTATTGCATATTACTAAACTCCATGAGTATATTGCATTTATTCATGGAGTTGAGTAAATGCATACTTTTAATGGGTCAGGCATCTCCTGTGATTGTACTATGTAGTTTTAAAGTACTCTGTATATGGTATATAATGATATACAGTATTTGCTGTCCTAAAGTGGAGACTTAACTAAGTATAATAATCCTGCTTGATTGAAATGAGATCTGATGTAGACAGAGCAGTTCGCTATCAGTAGATATAAGAACAAAAGTGAGACTCAGCTCCACAGACAGCTCCTTATGTCCTAGCCTCCAGCTCTAGGGGTTTTATACTTCTCTATTAAATCTACACTGTAGGTACATAATAACCACAAACTCTTTTGAAACTCAACCTATGCCATAACCTGAAGTGCACCTCCCTAAAAATGTACCAACACATCATCATTAAAGCAGCACACACAAGTATAAATGTTGGCAACAGCATAGGCCACTTGTGAAGGTCAGGTTACATAGATTGACCACAGAAGTATAAATTAAGTGCAAGATTGGTCTAAGATCTCAGAACCACAGGCAGATATTCATGTTACATTCTACTGCAAGAACAGTGTGGGTTCAGCACCATGGACAGTTCCTCATGTTGTAGCCTCCTGATCTGGAGTAAGAACGGTCTCAGAGTTCAGCATTACAGATCTGTCTTCATGTTGCACTCTACAGTAAGCTCAGGAAGATGCTTCATGGATGAAGCAACTTACTGAAGAATGTCCATCAATCAGATGAACAGAAAAATATGTAAATCAAATTTTTTTTACTCAGGAGGTGAATAAAAACATATTTTCCATAGATCGAGTTCCATTCTCTTAGAGAGAAATACACTCCGGTCCTGATACATCTGATGTTAACGAAGTACACAAGATACCTTCTTTAGGACTGTTGTTTCTGAAAGACTGCTGTCACAGTCAAAACACGGATGCTGATTGGTGCCGACCTTTGTGGTTTGACCACAAGTGCATAACTTGCAGTCTGGAAAGATGGATTCTTCCCAAGCATCAGCATCTAAAGTTGAAAAATGAAGCCAACATGGAAAAACTGCAGTTCTTCTAAAATCCTCTCTGACCACCTGAAGCCAGCTCCAAAACCAGATCAACTCACTGATCTGGACCTCCCTGCAGTATTTGTGCTGTTAGCATCTTTTGCAGAATTTCTAGTGCAATTATCTGAAAAATAACATGGCCTTCTGTGGAGTTTTGGTGAGTGAAATTCTAGGATTTATTTGGATGTTACTTAGCATTCATTAGTAGGTATGAGTGTTTGTACATTTTATGGATGCAGCTTGCTAGTCAGGCTAGCTATTGTTAGACAATAACCCAAATATGCCCACTCGTGGCTTCACAAAACCAAGACAGCAGCAGCAAGAATACTAATGCTGAAGCTTCAAAATTAAGTCCTTGCAAATGGGTGACATCACAGTAGCTACATCGTCTGTAATTGTGATCTGGAGTTGTGAACAGCATTTTTCCTCATGACATGATCCATGAACTGCAAACAGAATTAAGATTAATTTGAGAGAAATGCTAAAAAAGCAAATTACAAGGACAGAATCCCACAGCTTTACGTTTCCTTAAACAAGCTGAAAGCTGAGGCTTCTGTGACTTTCAGCCTCCACTGGACAAAAAAACTGAGCAGAATAACACTGTGACCTTTACAGAGTAACTGGACCAAGCTGCAGTGATGAATGGTACCACACATTCTATCAACACACACAAACACACAGTCTTTACTCAACCTTCATTTCTCTTGCCAAAACAAAAGCTGATGAATTCACATTCTCCACCTCGCCTCTGTAACGTGAACAGTCATGAATCCTAAATCCACCTGCATTTATTTTTATCTCCTGCTTTATTCTTTGGACTTTTGTATCCCACAGAGCTGTTCAAAGGCAAATATTAAACTGTCTACTCTGCAGTATCGCTGCAAAGTTGGACTTCAAAATATAGCCAATATATTTACCATGAACTTTATTGATCCCTGTGGAGAAATTAAATACACTCAACATGATAGTTACGAGCCCCATCTTTGCAAGTGATATACATCCATTAGTATAATCAATATACATCATTCTGAAACTAGCCAGTGTCATGCAGAGTGTTTTAAGCATATTTTGATGCTAATACTTAGAGTAGAAATGTTGAATTTCACTGGTAAAATCGTATCTCTGCTTCATCATTTTGCTTCTGTTACAAAAGTAGAACTCTTCTGCTCTTTTTTCAGAGTAGAGTAGCTTTGTATGATTCATAGCTCAATATAATCCTCCTTTCTCTTATAGTTGTCCTTGGTGCAGTCACCTCAGTTCATCCTCTGTCTGAAACAAGCTGCTTTAACTCCTTCTCCTTTAAGTCAGCTTTCTTCTGATTGGCTGTCCCTCAAAAACGCTTGCATCATACAAATCCAAGAACAGGAAAAAAAACACTGAAACTGAGCATTTAGAGCAGCCTGAATCTTGAGCTTTACTTTAAGAAAGTCACCAGCACTCAGATTTCTTACCTGGAACATGATCCTGTACTGCTCCTCTGGACGTTTGACCACACACATGTTGCAGCCCATGATGGCGTCTTGGTCTGTCTTGATTTGAATCTCCGTCCTTTGTTCTCTGTCACTGCAGGTCCCTCAGGAAACAGCTGCCGGTCTGTATCAATAATCCAGCTTGTCTGTCTGATCTTTCACCTCCAAATCTGATGTCCTCAGGTCAGTGCTCGCTGTCTGCTGTCTTGCTTGTTTAGCCTTTTTTAATCACCCTCTGACCTTTGACCTAAAATGAGGTTCCAAATTGAGATAAATTCCAATCACCAGGTTTGAGCCAAAAAGAAGTGATGGTGAACTCTTTATTCCCTGCTGATAAAGATCCTTTATGTAAGAAATTTTATGCTTATTCTTTGTAAGTTTTAAGCCTTTACAGAAATCAGTCAAAGCAGTTCATTAAAAAATGTTCAGGTACGATTGAAATTCTGCTGATTTCCAGGTTTATTTCAAACACATAAAAGGTGCTATCATCTGTGTAGCAGATCTGTGCTTGTTCTTCAAACTCAGTCAGATTTTAAGCAAACATGCCCTAAAGTAGAGTACTTGTAGTTTTTAAACAGTAAAGTGAGCTCTCCACTTCATCTGAGAATCCCCATGTGCTTCATTAAGTGTCTCCAAACATGTGCAGCTTCTTTTATCAGTTCAAAAGTCACAACTTCTCCTACAAAGACAAGAAAAGGAAAAACCCAGCTGCGAGTCAAGCTGAGTTTACGTCCTGTTCTCTTTTCTGCTCTAAAGACAAAAGTAAAACCTGCTTCTCTGTTTCTCACTGTTTCACACTCGCAAGCAAAAATAAAGATGAAACAGAAGACAAAAGCAGCACAGCGTCGTTCGGCTCCATTTTTTTGTCATAAAAAGGCTGCGCTCGAACAGCTCCTCGCATTAAACAGCTTTTATCTGGCGTCCTGCGGCCAGCGAGGAGGCGAGACACTTTTCATCAAAATTAATTTTTATTCATGCACGGTAGATTGTTTCAGCCCTGTGGGGAGAAAAAGATGTGGAGGAGGAGGAGGAGGAGGAGGAGGAGGAGGAGGAAGCTCTCCGGTTTCTGCTTCAAACTGTTAACATGAAAAATCAGTTCAGTTTGTTTAAGTAAAAACAAACTGGTGCTGAATCACTCCTGATGGAGTCTGAGTGCTTGTTCAGTCCACTCTCACATAAAGAGTGTTACAGCATCATTCAGCTGTTGATCTCAGCTGTAGTTTCAGTGTGTAATTATTCAAATATTGAATAGTTTCAATTAAAATAGGCCTCAGTTTGTTAGACGTTTGCAGCAGAAATGGTCAAAAATATTTTTGTCCTGCCCTGAATATTTTATCTTTTGACAAATCTAATCTCTTCTCTCTGTGTTTTGAATAAATTTGTTAGCTTCTGTCAGAGTGATGGATAAAAACATAATAAACCCAAATTGTGGTGCTTTTAAAAATGATGCACTGTGCAGCTAAAAGTGGAGGAGAGCTGACTGAAGGGAAAATGACTGCAAATTTTGTGCTTTCAACTTATGCTTAGAGTAAATGTGACAGCCGAAAGGTCATGGACAACAAACAAACAACTTATTAAAGGATTAAATTTGTATTATTTCTGTCTGACTCTTTAAATAATGGGTGTGTTCCTGCAAACAGGCAGTAAATGATAAAAGATGTGTGGAAAGGGTCGGTGTTTTTAGCTTAAAAAAAGATTTTTGTTTTTCTCCAACAGAATCAGATCTATGAGGATCCTGCTCTTCCAAACCTGATTATAACTGAGCTTAGTTTTTACAGCTCTAATTAAACACAAACCTTCAAAAAAAATCAACAGCTAAATGTTAGTTTTCTGTCTCCTGAGGTGCGTTTTTGGAATCGAGGCCTGTGACAGTTAATAAGAGAGGAACAAAAGAACTCTCCTCCGGGTTGTAAACTGTTTTCAGTTCACTTCAATAATTCATGTGAACATCAGTGAGCGTTTAGAAGGATGCTCCTTCTCCCCGAAACTGACTGACTATAATCGGCTGCTGGTTTGTGTCAGAGATTTTGAAATATCACAAATGCCAAGAGCTTCAATAAAACATTGGAACAGTTTCTTGATCAAGGAGAAGAGAAGAGATTCAAGAGCTCTCAATAATTCATCTGAGTGTTTAAATCACCACAAAAAAAATCAGAAGCCTGTGGCTTCACTATAAGCATTTAGGTTTAAAAATCTTTTAATGGTGACCTGTTTGTGTGTTTTAGTGTCGCAGGGTTTGTCTTGAAGTTCTTATGAAACACACGGCATCCATTTCTGCAGATTTCAGTCAAATCTCACAAAAAATTAAAAGTTTGTTAAGGACCTGAATATGTTTTTAGCACTTTAAAATGTGGCTTTATAACCAGACTGCTCATCGAACAAACCAAACAAGTTTTTCTTTTAGATATCAAAATTTGTGCTTCGTGTTTCTGGCAAATTTCAGGAAATTTTAGGCACCTGAATATGACATCAGTGGAATAAAAGTTTGTGCTCAGAGCAGAATGCTTTGGGCACTGTAGCATTAAAAATGTGTTTTTTGGGCCAGAAAGGAGAAGTAGCATTTGTGCTTTTAGCAGTCACATTTCAGCCTCTTCTCTCTGAATTGTACCATCTGAACACAGCGTTTCCATCAAAAGTGACACATTTGCAGTCAGCTTTGATGTCTGCAGATGGAACATTTTCCCATTTTATATCAGTAAATCTGTGGTTTATGTGCAGTTTTGGCCACTTTTATGTGTCTACTTGACTCTTGTCTAACTATAAAGTTATAAAATTCTGAAAGCTTTTACTTGGTTTTCTTTCTAGCTCCTTTCTGATTTTAAAGCACCCTTTACCAACAGCTCAGATTTGTCTTTTGTCACTTGTGGACTTCAGCTAAGTAGCTCTCTCTCAGTTTATATCTCCACTGAGAATTTTATCATCTGGTTGAATATCAGATGAAATTTCTTTCTTGAGTCTGGTTTCTGTTTGGAATCAGTCCTGACCTCCTTTGGACCTTTTGCTGATTTTCTCCATCAAAAACTTTCTGGATTTAGCAGCAAAGTCTCTAAGCACATTTGGTTTTTATAAACTTTATTTCCTTCTTTAAAGATAAATCTCTGAGCTCCAAAATTATCTGATGTTTAGATCTTTTCTAACAGGTATTTCCTGTCCCTCCAAAGAGGTGTTACTGTATAAAAGGTTGCCAACAGAAAATCAGTGCTCTTCAGTTTCTGAATCTTTTCTTTCACTTTTTTATTCTAAGAAAAGATTTGTTTCTCAGTCACTGCTCAGGGCTGTTTAACTTAGTTTGTTTTTACTTTAGTTCTTTTTCTCTTTTTGCGTGTTGGACTTTTACAGAGTACAGTATCTCCCTCTGGTTTTATTGCCGCCCACCTCGCCCACAGACAGTCCTTGAGATGGAATTAGCCTGCAGAAAGATGACAGACAGGGCCAACTCTCTGCAGAAGTACATTCAGCCGGTATTACCTGCTGCTTCTGTCACTGAGCATCAGTTATCTGGCTTTATCAGAGTCTACCTCC
This sequence comes from Heterochromis multidens, assembly GCA_015108495.1. NCBI lineage: Eukaryota > Metazoa > Chordata > Actinopteri > Cichliformes > Cichlidae > Heterochromis > Heterochromis multidens. Next base: position 21,835 of record VUQS01018272.1, on the reverse strand, counting down.
GCCTCTCTGCACCTGTTATCTGTCATCAACACCTGTTTTATGCACCCCAATCCAACACAGGATTCCTGTCAGATGTCTCAGAGGGAAAAGGAGCAAAAGACATGCACGCAGGCAAAAGGGGAAAGATTAAAGAAGTGTGTTCACAGAAATGAACAGAGGGAGAGAAAAATGAAGACTGGAAAGGCTTTTAAATGGAGAGATTCTGGAAATTTCTCAAAATCCCTTTTTTTTCAGTTTGTTTGTGCTTTTTTTTTTCAGTTACATGCGTCTTATTTGGCAAATGACCCAATTAAACAAATCAAATTTTTTTCCTCAGTCAAACTTACAGTGTTTAGGTCATCAAACTGAATTCTAAGTATCTTTAAATCTTTGTTGATCAGAAAAAAAATCAATTTATGGACTACTCAATCCTCCAAAATCCTCCTCCAGGTCTGATAATCCACACAGGTGAAGACCGGCTTTATTTCAGCAAACTTCAGCATCAAACAGTTGCCCTCTGTCTGCGATGAAACTGACTTTATTCTCCATGTAATCCCCCAAAAAATCCTCCTCCAGGAGCAGCCAGCAGGTTTTCTGAGAGGAGCTAGACCCTGAGAGCATCAGCCTTCCCTCCTTTCCTCCTCTATCCCTTCATCCCTTGATTTCCTCTACTGCTCCGTCATTCCTCTACAGAGGTTAAATCCGGCTTAGTTTCGCTCCTGGACACAGAGACACAGAAAAACAGAGAGAAAGAGGTTCTTGTATGAGCACATGAACACACACAGACTTGGTTTTTGCTCATTTCTCTGAATTTCTATGAATTTGTACTTTGTCCTTCTGTTCAGAGCTCTGAATAGGATCACATCTCTGCAGCTGAAGACAGTTCAATGAGGCAAAAGTTGATCTTGCTGGACAAAATCTTTTAATCTTTTCCAATTTCATTTTAATCTCTTATTTTTTATTTTAATGTCATTGATTTTTCTCTCCAGTGAAAGTTTATCAGTGCAGATGACCTTTCAGACCCACAGACAGTCTCATCCTGTCAGTCAAAAGCTGTTAGTCCAGTGAGAATAAACCTTCAAACTTCAATGCTGCAACCTTGAGTCAATACGTCCAGCACTATCCAGTGTGAGTGGTCTGAAGGTTTAATCTGTGTGATTAGAAGACTTTTACAGCAGAAAAACACCAGGACTATATTGTTAGGACCAATATAGTTAAAAGTAAATTATCATTTTTAGCGGCATTTGTCGGTATAGCTCTGTTCTGGGAATCCCCGCCCTTTAATGTGTAAACATTGGAAAGCCACACAGCAGATATGACACTGATTAAGTCAGACACAGTGTGAAAGTAGTAGCTGGGGTGGAAGTGGGTTTCAAAGTGGCTTGCAGATGCACAGCAACTAAGGCTAAAGCAACTTAAATAGGACGCCCAAAATAAGATTTGTGATTTGGATGCTTACATGTAGATATTGCTACATTTGATTTGACCTACAGAAAAGTTTTCAGTAAATGTCAGATATTTTAGGTGTTTGGGGCCTTTCACAAACATCCATCCGTTTTATACAGCTTAACCACAAAATACTTTTGGTTACTACTCACAGATCATGGTCGTAGGTGAGAGTAGGAACACAGACTGACCATAAAAGATTCTAAACAATTCAAACAAACTGGTGGGAATTTTTTTTCAAGGCAGAAAGAATTGGATATCACTGGACAAATCAACAGTAAATATAAGTCAAAACGGAATAAAATTTTCCAACAAAGAGACGAAAAATGATTTGGCTCAGCTTGTCAAGCTGCAAAATTTGTGTCTTTTCTTTGATTTGATTGAGCATACATTGAATATCTTAGAGTTCAGACAAGCAAAACTGCCAACCTAAAGACAGTTGATGGGCAATTTCTATCATATCTGGCACTCTGGGAGAAATCAAGAAAATAATCAGGAGATTACATGATATGAAAAATTATTCATCTCACAATTTGCTGCACTGGAATAGCAGAAAATATATATTTTTAAAGGTATCATGTAAGAATTGAAACCATAGACAGATAAGAAGAGGATTTTTGCAGTTCAGCTCTACAAGAAGTACAATTTAGAAACTCCAAACCCCTCTCTCCCTCTTGGACTTAAAAAAGAAAAAAAAAAAACTAGATAAATGAACATAATTTAGCCAAAGTGATTTCATTTTAAATCTCATTTAAAGAATCTTTCCAGCTGCACCTTTCCAGATGTTTTGGGAACCATCCACTCCTTGATTTCCCCAGGGGAATCAGTAGCCTTCTCCTCCCACAGAAGGTGATCGTGAAGTGGGCAAAACCACCACACTTGTGTACCCCACCTCCTCGTCTTCCTTGTGCTTCCTTCCGAATTAAAAGAGAAATCCGGCGTTTCCCTCCCAGTTTGAGCAGCTCAGGCTCTTTACAGACGGATGAAAAGAAGCCGGCGGTGCATCAGGAATCAGCAGAGAGATCTGCAGCTCTCTGCTCGCTGCTCTCTCTTCTTCTGCAGCATCCTCCCCACGCTGGAACAACAGCAGGCTCCGTGGCAGTATAGCCAGCCAATAACCTGCAGCGGGCAATTAATTTTCCTCTCCACGATGGCTCTTTCCTCCTCCTCTGCTTCTCCCTCCCACCTGCTCTGTTTCCCTCCCATCTTTCCTTTTTTTTCTCTCTTCTTCTTATTGTTCTTCACCTGTTCATTTATCTCTGTGACATTCAAATCTTACTCAGCTTGCGTGCATGTAAACATTTTTTTGTGTTGTCTTCACGGTTAAAAGAACACCCAGCAGACTGTTATCTACATCTGCATATGTTTGTCAGGAGGAATCATCTCATCTTCAAAATGTCAACTTTAACAGTTTAAACCAGCGGGAACGTTTGAGTTTTATACGGCTGGTTTCTTCCTCCTGCAGAGAAGGGTCAACATGTCAGCTTTGTGCTCTGGCAAGACAAAAAAATCACAGCGTAGTAAAGAACACAGCATGCATTTTTTTCCAAACCCACTAAAGGCAGCCAGAATCCACTAGATTCTATTTTACAAGTGTCTTTATGCAATATTTATAATAAATGTCACTGTTAGAAGGTACTAGTTTAACCTGACTGAGCAATCAGAGTCCAGTTCTTTCAATCAGTAAAGTGGACCTATTCTGCTTTAACTTATTTTCTGTCTTATGTGTCTTGTTCCAAAGGTGGATGTTCATATTAAACATTTGAAAGTAGTTCCTAATAATGAGGTCAGTGTGAGCCAATACCTCGGGCTGCAGACTGCTCTAAATGCTCAGTTTCAGTTTTTCCATTTCCTGGCTCTGTATGATGTCACAGACAGTGGATATCCCTAATATGATCATCTCAGGCACACAGCTCTCACTGTCAGTATAGAAGCCCCACCCACCTGCTGTTCACACCTTCTGTTTCTGAGGGGCAGCCAATCAGAAGAACATTGTCTTAAAGGTCAGGAGGAGGAGCTAAAACAGCTGATTTAAGATTTGAGAGCAGGACAGATTACTGTGCACATAAAAAACATCATCCAGAGACAGATATAAATTGGTTCCAGTACACTAAACCAGTGGCCCCAATTGCCCTAACAGAAAGCAATTTAATGGTATTAATTAATTCTCTGTAAAACTTAATACAGATCATAATTTATGTGCACACATTTATGTACATAAATGCTCAAAAAGACAAATGACATAGCAGTAGAAGCAGTTCATGTAATGCTGCCATGGCCAAAGAAGAAATTTGCTATCCCAAAAAGTTGAATCTGTTCATCTGGACGTGGCGTTTTTTTAATGGGAGAAACGTTTCGTTTACCAACTGGTAACTTCTTCAGTCAGAAATTTGCTAATTTGATAAGGATGATATCCTCACTGATCACACTGGATTGTGTGTTGTATTAATTTAGTTCAGTTTTATTTTGTTTATAAAGCACCAAATCACACCAAAGGTTATGTCAATGGACTTTATATTGAAAGGTAAAAACCCTATTGTAGATAGATATTAGGCAAACCACAATGAGCTACTTGATAGTAGTGGGGAGGAAGAATGCCCCTTTAACAGGAACAGACCTCCAACAGAACCAGGCTCAGTGGGGGGGCAGCCATCTGCTTCCACCGGTTGTGGGCTGAAGGGAAACAGAAGAGAGAAAAGGATGAAGCCTTGGGGAACAGCAGGGGATGATCCTTGGTCCTATTTAATTCTCTATTTAAATGCTTCCCTAAGGTCAGATCATTTGTGAGAATAATATTAATTTCCATTGTTACGCCTTGAAAAAGTCTTCTATGAATGATGTCATACTGCAGAAACAGCTGTACCATCCTGACTTATCTGAGGGGAACACTGAGCACAAACACCCCAAACTGTGACACACACTTGCTCACAGTGTGTTTTGCATCCAAGATTTTTGGCTGTACCAAGACCAACACACCAACTGTTATACTTGCCAGAACTGGTCCCCTGCAACTTCCTCCCCAAAGTAAAATTCAAGTTGAAGGGCTGCCTTTTTGACACAGTGGAGGAGCTGCAGCGCTGATCGTAGATGATGCTTGATGCACTTGTGGAACAGGAAACCTTCAAAGCTTGGCATGTGTCCTGGGAGCAGTTTACTACTTAAGGTGATTCTTCATGTTAATGATTGATTTTTATCACCCATTAACAGTAACATAAGAGCCTTACAAAAGTCATGTTCACTTAATTTAGATTCTCCGTTATTCCCCTGATCATCCATGCCCCACCTGAAGTGGCTATGCTCCACAGTTTGAGAAACACTGATCTGGAGAAAGAAGCCACCTCCATACTGTGCATATATTCTTGCTTCCCAGTATATTCATCCAGATAAATTCTCCTATGCAACTATCAACACAAAACTTTTCTAAAAGAAATCTGAAGGTCTCTCCAAACTCCCTCCATTTAATTTGCTCCATTCCATCAGTTTAATGAAACCTCTACTTCTCTAGTCCAACAAAATGTCAATTTTCAGTTAAACCTTTGATAAGCCTTTGGGCTTAGTTAATCATCACTTTTATGTTGATATTTTTAATATCCTAAGGCCTCTTTTATGATTTAATCTCAGCTGTATAGATGGAATAAAAACCATGAAACCCAAATATCTTTAGTCCTCAGGCTCTCTCATTTTCTTTTGTGTCTTTGTGTTCATTTACTTCCCTCTGTTTTTGTTACTGGGGCAGCTTCCTTTTCTTTAACTGAATGTGTGTGTGCACATGTGAAAACGAGAGAGAAACATGGTGACAGCAAAAGAAAGGAGGGAGAGAAACATAAAGGGCAAAAGATAATGGCTCAGAGGGGGAGGGGCAGCAAACATTTCAACAATTTAGCTACAGGATTACAGCAGCGTGTGTGTGTGTGTGTCTGTGTGTGTGTGTGTGTGTGTGTGTGTGTGTGCACGCACGCGCACGTGTGTGTGTGTGTGTGTGTATTTCGTAACCAATTAATCTTCTTATAAATTAACTCTGCAGACATTTATATGTATCTAGTTTAATTCAATTTAGTCCTCGTAGTCACACACACACACACACACACACACACACACACATACAGTCATGAATTACTTTCAGATTAACATACATGAAATGAAGATTAAAAACTCATGACTGTGAGTTAATGTGAATCTGTCTTTAATGAGTCCTCATAAACACTGATAAACGTCTCTGTCCTGTTATAACGGCAAAACATAGACAAGTGTGTGTGTGTGTGTGTGTGTATTTATGTGTGTGTATTTATGTGTGTGTGTCTGTGTGTGTCTACAATGAGCAGCACCATCGCCCGGAGGACTCACACTCTGATCTCATTATAGAGCTGCAACAGCAGATATTGATTTCTAATGTATTTAATTACCAGGTGAAGCTGATCACACATGACACAGGTTACAGACAGCGTCCATCTGCTGTTGCCAGGCAACTGCAAAAACAGCCAATGTCCATCACCAAAACTAACTAATGGAGTTGGATAATTAAATAGCTTCATGACATCTGAATATGATCATAAATCTCTGGACCATCTTGGCCTCAGTAAACAAATCTGTTGTTAAGTACTATTAAAGTGAGAAGGGTTACATTTAAGGATTACATTTCTACAGTTGTAGAATAGTAGTAGTTGTGTCTTCCAAAGAGGAGTTTTTCCATCTGCAGTAATTTGGTAGTATGACTCCAGTCTTGGACCTGCTCCCTTTAGGGGTCACCACAGAGAGTCAGATGGTGGTAGATGAGTCTCTGTGGCGACCCTTAAAGGGAGCAGCTGAAAGAAGAAGAAGTAGAAGCAGCTCTGGTGTGGAACCTTCTCGTCCTTCCATCAAAGTCCTTCTAGAAGAAAATTTCACCCCTTGGCAGCCACCTTAAAATACCTCTGCATTTTACAATCACCAGTCAATTTTGATTTTTAAAAAATGGCTGAAAAACTTTGCTTACTTTGCCCCAAAGGGGCAATGTGTGCGTGTTACTATACTGTATCCTAAGAGAGAGGTAACAAAGACCAACCTAACTGAAGGTTAACTGTGTTTTCTATTGGGTTTTCTATTGGAACTCTTTCTGAATTCTGCCCATCTTAAAATGCAGTAAAACTAACAAACAGAACTGACACGGGTCAAACTCCTGTCACAGGGGCTGTGGGAGTACTGTATCCTAACCACTACAGCGCCATCACAAGCCAGCAACAATGTGAGTTATGGTTTAAATAATTCCAGAGCTGTGGGAAGACCATCAGCTGTTATTGCAGTGCCATTCATTTATTACAGCTAATAGTGCTCATGTGTCTATAGACTGTTGTCCGTCTGTGAGCCTATTTTTGTGCTTTTATGACAACATGGTTCAGGGTGATTGTGGGTTGTTGTGTGTTGTGGCTGAGGTGTGGTTTAGGTGATGGCGTCCCCAGCAGGTCCAAAAAAGGCTGACAATGACAGTTTTCTCCAAGCACACAGACCTGGTTTGTTTAATCTACAGAAAGAAATCTACAGACTGTGCATACACAGTCTTTCTATGAGCAAGTCCAGCCACTTAGAAACCATCTTGAAAGGTTCAATGTTTATCAGTCAAATCTGGTAAAAAAAAAAAAAAAAAAAAAAAAAATCTTTTTTTTTTTTTCTTTTTCTCCCT
>VUQS01018272.1:2041-14734 GCA_015108495.1 Heterochromis multidens | reverse complement strand
AAAAAAAACAACTAAATAAAAAAAAAAAAAAAAAAAAAAAAAACTGCTTCTTTTGTTGACTTTGCCCCTCTGTAAGTTACACTTTTACCACCATTCTGATTCAAATTCATTTCAGGATTCTTTGAGTGCCATTTCTCTTACATAATGTCTCTGCCTTCCACATGCATACATAAAAAGCATGAGGCAAAAAGAACAGCAGCTAGTGCAAAGCAAAGCAGGCATCAGTCACTAATTAAGTCAGTTACAGCATGAAAGCAGGAGCAGGGGTGGACTGGGTTGCAAAGTGGCATGCCTATCCACAGCAACTGTAGGCACCTAAAGCAGCTGAAATAGTGCATCTTACATGAGATTTGGTTACTGGATGCGAAGAAGGGTATCAGCTGTGAACTAACACTATGCTCGATTTCAGGTCATAAGATTTGAGCTGTAATTAACCCTCATGCGGTGTTTATGTGTTTGTTACTCAGCCATTATTGGCAGGTCTGGTGGAACCACCTCATTATTGGGTTATTAAATCAATACACCCACAACAATCAATGTAAAAATACTTAACAGATGTTTACTTTATCTCTATTCCAAGCAATACAGGCCACATATATGGTTAATATTTGGCATTTACACCTTTATGAATAAACATGCTATTTGTTTTTTTTGATCAAATGTAATAAAAAAAGAAAAAACAATCATAACCAAGACAAACAACACGTTTATCTTTAACAGCCACACATGAAGCAAGGTTTCTGATCCCTATTGATCTTTATTTCTTTGAACTTAATTAGAAATTGAACAGATTTATGTTAGTCTGTACTACCCATCAGCCCCATCGAACAAATAAAAAGGGGTGAGTTTTGCTGAGTGTGATGTCTGTTCCTTGCACTTGATGCATGTTCGCTGTCTCTTCCTGTCCATCCTGGGCCCACACACATTGCAGCTCCTCTTTTTGTTGCTACTGGACCCAGAACAGAATTTAGATCACAGCATATGATCTAAATGTTCAACATGGTATCTAGGATCAAAAGATCAAAATGATATTTGATGTCTTGCACAAGAGTAAATGCCAAGTAAAAAGCACATGTCCACTGAGATGATGGCGCTACTTTTACATTTTTTTTCTCTCTTTAAAGAAAGGTCTGAATTCTTTGTTTAGGCACAACAAACATCTGCCTGATGTGGTTGTGTAACCAGACGTCTGGAAGGAAGATTTTCCCAGACCAACATGAGCTTCTATTTACATGTCATTTTCTTTTTTATTATCTAAAGGGGATCATTTAGACTATTACGCATTAGCATAGCATTGGCATGCTGCTATTATGTTAGCATTTAGCCTCAACCACAGTTGGGGCTAAATGCTAACATTATGGGGGCAATAGATCGATAGATAGATTTAGGATTCATGGGCAGCTGGCTGTAGTGCACACAAGCCAAAATGTTGCTGGGCGTGACTCTGGGTTACATGTTACATGTGTGTGTGAATGAAATGAAAAGCACTTTGTTATGTGTAAAAGTTGCTGTATAACAGGAGACCATTTATCATTCATTAGTTTTGCAGATATGTGGTCATAAAACATAGAACTGGGACATTCAAATGTTATCCTGATGATGGTATTAAATGAGGAGGTTCTTAAAAAAATATTATAATTTATCCTCAGGAGGACACGAATGTGATGGCAAACCATATGGAGATATTTGACTTAAACTAAAGACATCCAAAACCAGACACACCAGATGGTTTGTTACACCATCTGGGAAGTTGTCCTTGGAAACTGTTTGGAAAAGGGCAGGCACTTTCAAAAAAAAAAGAAATTGGCAACTGATTGGATAAACCATCTGGCTAACAGTGTCTATCATGGGCAAACTTCAGCCAATCAGATCAATGAACCATGGGACCTAGAGAGGAAAACCCCAGTCAGAACATCTAGTGGGCATCAGTGGCATTACCCCAAACCCACTAGATGGTACATAAGGTGCTAAAAACTGGATGAAAAAATGAATCCTTAACATCCCAAAAAGTTGAATCTGTTCATCTGGACGTAACGTTTTCAGTGGGAGAAACGTTTCGTCACCAACTGGTGACTTCTTCAGTCTCAGCTGACTGCAGGTTTCCCCAACCTTTTAAACAGTACATTGCAGTGACTTCGTTTCGTTTCTCCCACTGAAAACGCTACGTCCAGAATTCTTTTACCTGGATTATTGAGCATGCATCAAGAGGTGAATCCTTAACAGTTTGATTTCCCTTACTTTTGATCCTCAAACACACCACCTGCTGTGTACAGCCTCACAGAGCTTTTAGAATGGATTCAGATTTTACTGTTGTCATTTTTATCCTTTTATCATCCTAAAGGTCACTTTGTAGTGAATGAATCAGGCTAGCACAGGTTAGCTGTGGTGTGTGTGTGTGTGTGTGTGTGTGTGTGTGTGTTTATGACTCCAGCCCTGTCCAAATGAAATACACAGCACTGCAAGGGTACTGAATCAATACACCACCCCTCTCCTTATCTTCTCTTCCTTCTCCATCCTTTAACATCATCCTCGCTCCTCCTCTTCCCCTCCTTTTGCTCTGCTCTCCTCCCCTCCCCTTTCTTTCCCCTCCACCCTTTTTTAAACCCTTTGTTTCTCTGCACAGCCTCTCCTCTCACCTCCATCCATCCACACTCCTCTCCTTCTCTTACCATTTCCTTCTCTCTTCTCCTCCTCTAGCTGCTTCTCTATCATCTCCTTTTTTCCACATCCTCCTCTGCTCATCTGTCATCTTGCCCTGACTCCTAGCCATCTCTCCTTTCCTTCCTCCATCCATCCTGTAATCTCTCCTCTCCACCTCCCACCTTCCTCTGCCCCCCTCCTGCTGACGGTGAGTCCTGTGAGAGCAGTTTATCAGCTCAACACAGTAATTACATCGACAGAGGGAGGGATGCCTCTGCAGTGTCTACACTGTGTCACACCCACCTACCAAACACACACACACACACACAAACACAGGACATGCACTTGTCTTTAAACACAAACACACACTTACTATTTTGAACTAGAAGGTTTCTGCACTTACACAGCTTGGTGCTCCGACTTAACACACATACACACACACACACACACACACACACACACACACACACAGTGGTTAGTGTGTATTATTTGTATTTTTGCTCTTGTCTGAAACCTGCTGTCGATGTGTGCTGAAGTGAGTCTGCTGCCCAAACATCCGTTTATCTCCGTCACTTTAGCATAAACACTGTCTGCCTGTGGTTATGTGTGTGAGTTTGTCAAGTTCCTGAGAGGATCCAGCAGACACTGTATGATGCATATCATACAGTGTCTGCTGGATCATATCATATCAGTCGGTATTCAGTTTGATCATAATCATCTCAGGCCATTTATGCAGTATTTTATAGTTTATTAAGACTATACAATATTTGTAACCCATCAGTTACGTTACAGAAGCATTTGAAGACACTGGAAGGAAAAGTTCCTGTGAACAGAAGAAACCTCCAACAGAACCAGACTCAGGGAGGGTGGCCGTCTGCCTCGACCACTTGGGGTGAGGGAGGAAACAGTGCAGAGAGAAAAGACAAAAATAAAAACGAACAGACAATAAGCACTGATCAGCTTAGTCAGACTCATCTGATCCAGCCCTCTAATTACAAGCTTGATTAAAACTTTGAAGCCAAATGTCAAAAGTAGAGAGAGAGGAGCCTCACAGACAGATCTTTCATTGTACTTTCCAAAACTCAGGAAACCACATGTAACTCCGCAGTCAAGTCTCGAGTCCTGTCTCCAATAAAAACTTGATTCCAACATTAAACTGAATTCTCAATTACATTTCAAGTGAAAGGCTAACAAATAATGAAAGCAAGGAGGACTCAAAGCTAACTCTGACTGTTGAGCTGGGCCCGTCCCTTCATGTCCCTCCTTTGATGGTGCAAAATACTAAAATCGTAGCCTGTCAAGCTGCAAGAAGACAAGACCCATTTCACAAAGATGAGAACCGAATCTGTAAAAGTGAAACCGATCCCCAGAAAATACATTCCCACCCCTTTTCCTCAGTCAGAAACTGGAGTCTGTTCGCTTCAAAGAAAAAAAAATACTTTTGACCCCTTAAAGAGCATCCAATACAACTACCTTTGAAGTTTTTCAAAGCTCATTCCTCTGTTGGTCTTTAAACATTCAGCACAATAATCCAGCTACTTTGGTCCCAGGTTCTTGTAATCTGTAAGTGTTTTTCTTGATTTTTATTAACATTATTTCTTATGTTCATATTTTTTTGTGTTTCCTTATCGTTGTCTCCCTTTATTTTCTCTCTGTGTTAGTTCCCCTGTCTTCATCGTTTCCACTTCACATTTTATTTCAGTAATTGCTTTTCCTTCACCTGTGCATTAACTTCTTGTCTTTGTGTTGCCTCCTTATTCCCTGATCGTTTCCATCTGTTCCTTGTCTTCAGCTGTGTCGGAGCTCCTTCCTTTAACTCTCCCTCAGTGGTTTCATTTGTGTCTAATCAGTTTTGTATATACTTCTGTCTTTCTCCCATCTGTTGGCAGATTGTCTATTTTTCTGCTCTTCGACCTCTGTATTCTGTTCTGTTCGCTTTTTTTTTATTTAATAATACACAAGTGATAAAAAGTGCAAAAGAAACATATCAAAATGAAACAGGAAATAAGGAAAAATATGACCATATTTTTTTCTTCCCAGTTGTTCTGTTTGTATGTGTGTACCCAACATATTTTTGCCATTCGTTTTATCGCTTTCCTACTGTCACTTCTTTTGAAACACCAATCATGTATTAGATGCCAGGAAAATAGTAAAATAAATAAAAAGTGTTTTAAAATGTTTACATAAAAACTTTGAATTATGTATCTTTGAGATAACTACAACATATTGCCTGGTTACTATAAACCAGTGGTAAAGCTATTCATAGATTTTAAACTTCTGTGTCAGATGGTATCTACTGTAGCTTTATTTGAATTGCTCATTTGCAGTTTTGTGCCACAAACGGCACATTTGGGACAGTTAATGTCATAAATTATGGCTCAAACATCAGATCTATGTGTCGCTGTTTTTTTTTCTATCAAAATGTGGTATTAAGTAAGGTTAATCCAGCCGGGTCCTTATCACTGAGCCATATCAACACTGAAACACTCAGATGTTTTTAGCACAATTTTCTATCCATTTGTGACATTTTGAAATAATCCATTTTCTGCTTTCAGTCATTGTTCAAAGCTCAGAGGCACATAATGCAGAGAGGAGGTCAGAGCATGTGCATGGGGAAAAGATGGAGACAGTAAGTGGTAGTCGAGGGATGAATTAGTGTGTTTGTATGGACGTCGTGTCATGGTCCTGGATCTTTGACCCAGTGTTTTGAGTTGGGACTTTCAGGTTCTGTTGTCCAACATTTTCTGTTTGACTCTCAGGCTGTTTATCGTTTTGTATTTTTTCAGCAGATATCTCTGAGTTGGGTTCCTTATGTTTTATTATCAGGCTTTCCTAGTTTTAGTTTTCTAGGTTACGTTTCATGGTCTGTTTATATTCCTTGATTCACTTTACCCATGCCTCTCCACGTTTCCATCTCTGTGTTTGGTGTTCTCATGTTTTGACTATTTCCTGTTTTACTTTGTTAGTCTCATGTGTGCCATGTACTGAGTTTAACTTCCTTTGTCTCATTTTCCCTGATTTGTTTTCTCCTAGCCTCGTTGCCTTGTGTGTATTTATTGTCTGAGTCTCGCCTTGCTCTTTGTCGTGTCATCCCACATTGCTGTGTGCTACTTTGTTCCATGTTTCTTGATCCTGTGATTCCTGGTATCTAGCTTTTCTGACTCCAATCCCATGTATGTTTTGGACTTTGCTTATTTCCTCTTTTGTCAGTAATAAAGCTGTTCTTTAACTTCATACTGTTTCCAGAGTCTTGTGTTTGGGTCCACAACCGGCCTGCCACACAGCAAATCGTGACACCTTGGGAGAGCAGCAGAACATACACAGGCTGTAATCTTCACACGCTGACAGACTGAAAGCCTCAACAGTCTCCTGAAGGTTAAAGGTGACACAAACACACACAGTGTCATCATCGATTACACGCAGCAACTACATTCTGTACACACACATGCACACACACACACACAGAAGCACAGCAGGGGGGCTGATCTGACAGGGTGACAGTTCAACAGCAGCAGATTGGAAGATCTGCCATAAAATCACACTGAGAGGGAGAGAGAGAGGGAGAGACTGTGGCTTCTGACAAGTAATTACAGAAAGATGAAGTAAAGACCAGGGGAGGAGAAGAAACAAGGAGAAAAAGGTGATGAGGAAGGAGGAGAGCCCTCTCACAAGCAGTGCTTTATTTTAACCTAAAATAAATTCACATGTTTAAAAATACACTTATTTAATAAAAGTTATGTAAGGAGCAGGAGACAGAAACTGCAGTATTTGATTGACAAGGCATTAAATTTTACTGTGCAGCTAGTTTGACAGGTTCCTACAGAGAAGGGGGATCTTGGAAGGAAAAAGGGGAATAATGTAGAGAAAAGGAGAAGGCAGTAAGGAGAGGCAGTGAAGAGGAACGCAGGGAAGAGGAGGAGGAGAGAGGAGAAAATAAGATGAGAGGAGATTCTTGAAATCATTTGACAGGGATCTCAGTGAAGGGGGGTTAGAGGGAGGTGATGAAGTGATTATGGGCTGAGAAAGGATGAGAAAGAGAGCAAAGAAGGAATGAGAAAAATAATAGAAATGGAGAGGCAGAAGGGGAAGCTTTAATATCGCCTCCATTTATCGTTTTATTTTTATTAAAAAAGACAAACTCTGTGTTCTCTGTTGGAAATGCATGTGTGTTTGATTCAGTCTGACACCTCCAGTTATTTTATATTTCACCTTTTTCAATAAACCAGGAAACAGTTTTACATTTTAAAATCAGATTTCTCTTATATTTGCTCCCCTTTTAATCAATTCAATTAATCTTTGTGATTTACTTTCAAAATAAACTGCCTGTGAATTATTTCATTTATTCAAAAACATTAAAAGATAAATTAAAATGATAATGAAAACAAAAATAAATGACTTTTCTCACTCAGATGAGGTGTGATGGTCCTCCTTAACAAACAGAAGGGAGCATCACTGCATGCTGTTTATTAATGAGGTTCTACTTCAAAAATTATCCAATTACGTCTTCTTCTTTGTTACATTTAAATGTAGTCTGTCCAATGTCAGGTCACAGCACATTCTAACTTTAATTGTACCTTTTACTCACACTGTACTTGGGTTTAAAGTGTTAACTGCCTACAAAAGGACTGAGCCACAAAAATATGGAGCTACATTCTTTTATTTCATTATAACATCTTCTATGTTCTTTTTATTTATCAGTAATTATATCAGTAGTTTTTGTGAAAATGACAGTTTTTATGGATTTTCTGTGTTACACATGAAGAGATTAAGGTTAGGGCTTCATTTTTCTCACACGGAAAACAAATATGTGTTGTGATATTGCACAAAATGACTTGCCGTGTTGGTGATATGACATGTCATGATGCCAGGCTGCAAAAATCTCAAGCCTAATGGAATTTTTTTCCTGACAAAATTGACCAGCATTGCACTTAGAAGGGAAACAAATGGGGTGTTTTTCACAGAAGTGTGATAGCTCTATTCATGTCAGGAGGGGAAAAAATCTATTCTCTGTGAGCTCATAATGAATTTCAGAGAGCGAGTCGATGGGCTTTAAGGCTGAAAGGAGTAAATCTTGTTAATTGCTCTCCTGGTATCTGAGATCTATATTCCATGAGAATTAAAGGAGGGCCGCAGAGAGCACCGACATGAATGGACTCGGAGTAAAAGGTGTGTTAAAGAGAACAATTCTAAAGAGAGGATTTTCAAAATAAAAAATCATGCAGTGAAAAAATGAGACATAACGGGGCTTACTGAGAATATAACACGAACCTGTCTGACTTCTGTGGTATTAAAGGCTTTGTTTGTGGATTACATTTCTTTTTGTGTGTAGCAGCTTTGTTATTAGCTTGGCTTTAGTTTTGCATTAGTTTCCTGTATCTGTATTTAGATCCTCTTTAGGAGCCACGTCACACTTTTTCTTACAACTTTTTCATTTTTTCCAACATTTTGGGCGCTACAGGCAGTCCCAGTGTCAGAACTCCAGTGAGAAACCCCTATATACTTGTGTTTGAAGGACCCAGATGACACACTGATGTGTTTAATAGATTTTGGATGACACCAGACTTTGGACACATTCATTGTTGAGGTATTTTTGGTATTTTTCACTCCAGAGCATGATTTATTTTTTTTTTATAATCAAAAACATCCAGATCTGTGTGCTTCAACAGCTTTTCTGAAGATGAAAGGGTTAATTATCCTGCTGGACAGAACACCCAGCCTGCCGGTGGTTTAACCTGCAGGTTAATGAGTGTGTGATCAAACAGCGACTTCACTGATTGATGCTCTATCAGACCTGAGGACAGAGAAGAGCAGAGGGTTTGTGGATCAGTCTTCTGAATGTCAGAATGTTGTTCTAAAATAAGGAAACACACTGGCAGCATCATTTAAGCATTGTTATTCCGTTTATTTAAGGAAAATAATTATAAGTGACTCAGTAAAGCTGGCTCCTCCAAATTATATTTATTTAATAAAAATGTTTTGAAGGAACTTTAATGTGTGCTGGCAGTGGACGGGGGATCGTGGATACTCTGTGTACACAGCTCTCAACTCCCAGCTTTACGGAGTCTGTGAAGATTTTCAGCTGTTTGTGTTTCAGTAGCTCATCTGTAGGATCGGACCACATGGATCAGCATTCACTTCACACAAAGCCTAGTATTCAATTATATCTGGTTTAAAAGCCCAAACAATGAAAACGCTCTTCATAAAGAGATTAATCAGAACAATCGGAGACGAACCCAAATTTCAGACAGTTTCAGAGAGGTGAAGCAAACATTTCCATAAACGGGTAACAAAATGATCATATTTCTGAGCACAAAAATGTTCTGAAGTATACACTGAACAGTTTTACAGGACAATTTTAGTATTTTTTTTTTTAATGTGAAAAGATGTATTTGGTTGGAGAGTCTAACATGGGGGTCTACAGGGATTGACTCACTGTTGGATCCAGCCTCAAATGGTCATTGGAGGAACTGCAGGTTTTAATACTTCCATGATGGCTTCATTTTTAAGCCCTGGTTGTTGCTGCTTGATTTTATATTCCAGTCTGACACATCAAGGCCAACAGTGGAAATGAAAAAATATCATAAAAAAGAAAAAGCTTAAGTAGGAAATAAAATAAGGCAAAAGAAGACAAAAGAATTCAGTCAATTGTCCCCACATCCTCTGATATTCTCCTAATCTGCAGTGTGCAGTTTTTTTCCATCTTAATTTGCTATATAGTCTCATTAAGCCCCTCCTCAGTGGATAGTCCTTCATTCTGGCATATTCATATATTTTCTAGCTATTAGCAGAAGTAATTTTCTTCATAACATTTTGAACATGATCATAATTTGTGGATTTATTTTTGAACAAACTCATCAAATGACAATATCCTACCATAAATCCATGCATCTTTTATGTATTCAGTTCTTAGTTATTTCCATATCTTTGATGATTTTTTTATTTTTTTTATCTATGTTGTTTGTTCCTCAGGTCAGTAAAGACAGTTTATGCTCCTGTTTTCTTCTCAGCTGTCCTTTGAAAACAGCAACAGCACAACTGGGCTTGGAGACACTGTGGACTGAATGTGTGGATGCTTCAGTGGTGCTTTCATGCTGCCAACGTCTCGCAGTACGACTCGCACTAAGCCGATTTGACTGGTTTGTGAATACATGTGCTGCAAGGTCTCCATCCTGCTGTGAGAGGGAGGCTGCATTAACTGATCAGCAGGGACCATGTGAGACCGGAGGAGGTCAAACTGGTCAATAGCTTCGACCTCTATCTCTCTGTCAGAATGAATTCTAATTTACATCACATTCAATGGGCCTGAAGGTGTGTGCAAAGGAAAGGTCATGGTATCATTAAAATCAAGATCTCTGAGCTGAGAGGAAATGTGCTCAGAAATATGATCAGACATTTTTGACCACTCTGAACTGCTTACTGCAGTTTAAGTACTGCAGATAGAAAACTTACAACACAATAAAAGTTGGAAAAGCCATAGACTGTATATAAAAGACGAACATAGCCACAGTGAAATCCACATTTGAAGCCTCAGCTTTAGCATTTTGGCTGCTAACACATTGCTTTGTGGAGCCAAAAGATGTCCAAAGGTCCAGTTCAGTGAGGTGAAGTCCCAGCAGACAGCTAGCTGCTACTCCTGCCTATGTCTCAGTAAAAGAGGCCACACCCCAAAACTCCAAACTTAAAGCCTCAATATATTTTAAAAAGATAAAAAGTTATACAGAGAATAAAGAAAATAGAGTTATACTGTTTATGATGGGGAAACTATCTATGGAGACTAAACCGTTTTTTGAAGCAGGTTATGAACATGTTTATTTCTGCTGTAAAGTTGGACAGTCTGTGGGGACTGACTCACTTTTAGAGCCAGCCTCAAGTGGCCATTAGTGGAACTGCGCTTTCATGTTGGCTTCATTTCCCAGCCACAAAGGTTGCTGCACTTCTAAAAGTTTGAAATAATAAGAACTCCAGAGATGTAAGGACAGAGGGGTTTTGAAATTAAAATTCCATTTACTGTGGTGACAGGATGACAATTATAATATTATCGATACTGACTATTTACAGCACAGACTGTGTCTCTTCTGAAAGCATCTACTTGCCTTTTATATTTTCTGCATTGCAGTTATTGACTGGAAGTTACCATGTAGACCAAACCAAGGTCCTGTAATGCAATAAATATTTACAGAAAACCAACTGTAATATAATAGAATATATTTACATAAAGGTGAATAATTATAAATAAGTCATCTGACTAGAGATATTAGCTCTTATCCCCTCACACTGGGTTTTCTTAGTTTTCATGGTCCTAAGCAAATGTCTGGACCTGTACTTTATTTCTGGCCCAACATTTAGGAAACAGTAAGACAGAGGAGAGTCTCTGTAATCACTGTGAGAGATGGGGCAATAATGAAGTTTTATGAGGCAGCGAAGCAATTATCTCCAAATTATCTTAAAATGTGTAACTTGAAGCATTTGATACAGTCAAGAATCTGTATTTTGAATGTTTTTTATGCATCTAGAATGCTAAGAAATCGCTGCTGTATTCCTCCCGCCATAAACATGGAGCTTTTAGCTTCACACTGGATTAAGCTCCCATCCTCACAGGTCTGAACCTTAACCCATCACTGCTCATGCAAAACATCCTGACTTCTGTTTACTGTGGATAAAAATGTAAAGACTAAACTGAAACTGTAAATTGACTGTGAGTGAAACAAAGGTTAAAAGATAAGTGACTTTTATTTATTATTTATTTCTAGGTCCATGAGATTAAAATTTCCTATTAAAGGGAGACCTGGCCAAGAAGCACACTATTAAAAGGTTATGAAAATTACAAAAATGGTTAGTCAGTGTTATATACTTGGAAATATGCTTATAAAAGCTCCATATGTAATGTGAGCACTGCCATCTGCAGGTGAAATGAACACACTGCTGCTGACGTGCCTTGTGCTTGTAATACATAAGGCCTATCTGAGGTATTCCTGCAAACAAATTACAGCTGAAAGCTTCTGTCGCCACCACGCTGAGGTCTGATTTTCCTACTGTGAACTATATGAATGTATGCTCATGTATACCTATGCTAAAACCCTGACAGGTTTTAATTGTCTGTACATATTTGTTTATTACACATTAACTGTGTGTATTTTTCTGTCTGTAGTTTTGGAACTATTTTCCCATTTAGTGCACTGCAGTGTACAGCACTGTAATCTTAATTCTCCTGGTTTATGTTTTATTTTTGTTTGTCTTTATGTACAGCTTTTTTTTTACTATTTTATATTTCATAGCAGTGCGAATTGAAACAGTAATGCAGGTCAGAGTTTGACTTTATCTCTATTTACTGCAGACTCAGTCTCTGTATCAGTCAGAGCTGTCATGATATTAGATTTTCACTTAACTTGCAAAAAACAATTGACTTTGATATTACAATATCTACTACAGGAAATTGGAAAAATAGAACAACAGTATTATCAGCAGACTCTGTTTAATGTATGTGTTTTTTTAATTGTAAGCATGAAGAGATGTGAAGAAAAATAACTGTACAAATGCCATAAAAAAGAACAATGATCCAGTCATCGTAGATATTTTAGATATTTCATTTTTTAATTCTCATCGCTTTTAAACCTCATGGCTTTGTCCAATATTAGTACATAGCAACGCCCCATAACTGAAATTCATCTGAGATGAAAATGATCCAGATTACAAAACTGCACACCAGTAAAATTTCATATATTCACAGATTCAAACTTCCAGGATCAGGAACTCATAAATAAAAAGTTGTTAAACTTTTTTCCAGCTGTGGTAGTGGAGACAGCTACAGATGAGTTTCCTCTTGCTAACCACCTTGGCCAACATGTGATGTAGAGAAGATGCAGTGTGAAAAAGTTGTTAAATCTAAGCCCTGACGATGATGGAGAGGGGACGGCAGCTCTGACTACGTCCAGTCTAATAAAACAGGTAAGTTAGGCAGGTGAAGGCTCAGCAGCACTTTCAGATTAGCATCTGTGAGAAATCAGTTGTTTGATTGAATGTACTAAGTTTAACCAACTGTTTTGCCAACACTCC
>VUQS01018271.1:28765-50560 GCA_015108495.1 Heterochromis multidens | reverse complement strand
CTTAAAAGTACAGTAGTAGGGCAAGTGTTGGTCTAAGAACAGTGAATAAAAGGAGAGAGAATGTCTGCTTTTGAGCAGTGATCCGCATGTTTCCTTCTCTCCTACCTGGTCTTTTTTCCTGAGGCCTTCCTTCTGAGTCATTGGCTGGTTTTTCTGTGTCTTTCTTCTCCTGAGTGGAGCTTCGCCGACCTCGCCGACCAGGAGAGATCAGAAGCGCTGGAGAGGGTTCAGCACCTGACAGAAAAGAGTTGATAAGGGATTTATTTATTAATTACTTATGCACTACTTCTGTCCTTCCATCACTCCCATCATCAAAGCCTCACTCACAGCGAATTTGGTATCCGGGGGGCAGAAGCCTGATGTTCACAAGAGAGATCTTTCCTCTGTCTCCATCATCAAACTCGACCATCACACTGCCCTCCTTCTCCTCCTCACCTGGACCTCCTAATATCCAACACAGTAGGGAGGACATGAGTTGCTGGGAAGATTAATTTTTGTGTGCATAGTTAGGCGATTGGTATGTCTAACTCACCTCGGTGGACGTAGCCAGGGTAGAGGCAGCGGGAGCGCTCGCTCCAGTAGGCACACACTCGCGTCCCTGCAATCAGGATAGCCTCAGTCTGGGGCCGCACATCCAGCACCTGGAAAAAAGAAAGAATCGCAGAAGTTTTCAGATAAAGGGAGCAGAATTAACCACTACAAAACTGCAAATGTTTTAGAGGCTAAGGGGTCTCACTTACTGCTTCCTGTAGCAGTTGTTCCAGCGAGTATATCCTGGGGCGATTCCCTCGTTCCCCTTCAATGACAACACTAAATCTAAGAAGGAAAAAAAAAGTGACTGAATTAATTCTTTCAAAACCAAACTATAATTTTAATTTGTGAGTTACAATTTTAGCAGAGTTTTTATTGTTACATTTCAAAGCTGTCTTTTGGGGGGGGCTTTGTAGTTGTTGCAGCTTCTTGTTTTTCAGGATTCTCACAGCTGCCAGGCAATTAACTAAGCTAGGTTTTCAAGTGTTTTGAAAATCAGACAACAGTCTTGCTGCAAATTGCCTTTTTAGTAATAAACTCCATAGATTTCGTTTCCCAAAAAATACTTAAGATCTTGTGATCAATAAATAATTTATCAACACCTCAAATAAAGTTGCTCTGTTAAAAAAAAAAAAGTGGAAATCTCTGTACTGCTTTATAGATTTTGTGTCTGGGACAACAGGAAAGTGGGGTCTTACATGTCAGGAAGGTCTAGAGTTTGGACACAGGCGGCATACAGCAGCTCATCCTCCTTGGAGATCAAGATCTTTAGTCCATCTACCAACATCTCTTTACTTAACACACAGTTTGGCAGAGCTATGGAGGGAGTAGAAAGATGGATCGATCCAGAAGTGAAAAGGTGAGATACACATAATTTGTGAGTATGTCCATCAGTTGTTATGTGAAGTGAGGAGGAGGGACAAAGGGGCAGAGTCAGAGCATTTGTGTGTAAAAAGAATATAACATTATTTGAAAACCTGTGTTGCTGTGTAATAGCAAGTCCTATGTCAGCATTTGTGCTTACCAGGTATTCTGGAAGGCATGTTGGGAGGAAGATGGACCAACAGCTTTTTTGCCTCCTCCTCTTCATCCTCCTCTCCCTCAGAGAAGCTGCTCTCCTCATCCAAGCGAAAGCCATCGTCAGCTGCAAAGCTTTGCAGAAGCCTGCTCACAGCATAACCCTTTTCCTAAAAGGGAAACAGGACATGACATCAGTGGTCAGAAAGCAGGATGTGGTATTACTTCACCATATGGACAAACTAATCATCAGTACACAGGACCCGCAGAAGATTAAAGAAGTAACAAGTTTCAGTCTGATGTAACTGATGTGGTGAATACATCAATGGAAAGTAACCGCAGGCGTCATTGTCTCTTCTAATGTGATACTTCAATTAAGCCTTGAGGATGTTTGGGGGTTTTTCTGTTTTATTTTGGGTTGGGTTTTTTTTTTCTTGCACTTGCCATTGTTTGCTTGAAGGTGCACAGGCAGGACTTCAGCTTATTGCTGAAGGATACTTGACTTCAGGTGGACATTCTCACCATCATGTACAAAAACAAACACACACCAGATACTACCCATCTCCAGACCGGTTTAGGCTAGTTTATCCAAAGATGACAGATGACTGATGAAGGAAAGTCAGCTCACCCAACAGGTTTCTGCTTGTATTTAGGCTTTCCACAGAAGAAGAGTTCATAATATTCAATGTGTTTGTGTGTGTGTGTGCGCGTGGGTGTGTGTGTGAGTGTGTGTGCCAGCATGCATGGGTGTGTGTAGCGTTAAGGCCAATGATTATCTTTATATTTCTCTGTTTGGTTTAGAGTTATGTGTTTTTGGACATTCCCTCGCAATGACTCAAAGACTTAGGCAACCTGAGGGCATCTCACATTAAAGCAAATGCGGGTGTCTCGCCAACCAGTGCTTGCACAGATAAAGCGAGGCCAGCGGTCTGTTAGCAAAGCCTGCAAACATGCACCTATAATGAGAGCAAACAATACATTTGACAAAGTGACTGATTTATAGGTGATGGTAAGCATCTACCCATATGGGAGCAGGAGTTATTAGTAGGTGCTGTCAGCCTTAATCTACAGGATTTTCAGACTTCCTGGCAGGGTGTGGCTCACACCTAAACAAGCAAGGAGTGAACTTGTGGCAAGGGCTTTTCCTAATTCCTCCAAGCTTCTCTCTTTCTCAGCTTCTCAGGGAGTAACCTTCTCTGAGTCACCTTTCCTCTTTTACTCACAGTAACCCCCTCTTCTTTGTTACTCAAAAAACATGTCGTTCTTTGTTCAGTTTAAAAAACAATCAAACAATGTAACTGCCTTGCTTACAACTCCGTGACAGCTCTATTTTTTATGGAGATACTCATAATATAACCTTTCCACCACGCTTCTAAAAGTGGTAGTTGTATCTCACCTTTCCCTTCTCAATTCCTATTCCTGTGTGTGAATGATCAGGGGAAACAAACAGCTGC
Source organism: Heterochromis multidens (assembly GCA_015108495.1). Classification (NCBI taxonomy): domain Eukaryota; kingdom Metazoa; phylum Chordata; class Actinopteri; order Cichliformes; family Cichlidae; genus Heterochromis; species Heterochromis multidens. The sequence goes on along the minus strand of VUQS01018271.1, from coordinate 47,558 downwards.
AGAGCACATAAACCCTGTCTCCCTTACATAGACAAACTTTGGGTGAGCATTTAGTTGTACTGCTCTCCGGGCATCATATTAACTCCAAATATTGTAAGATTTCTTTCTAAGTATGGTGTCTATTCAGTGCAAAGGAGCAAATGATAAACATTATCAGCAGCAATCATGAAAAGAAAGTTGTAAAATGTTTTGGAAGTACTGTTTTTCAGTGTCATCTCTTTCCTCTGATCATTTACACAGAAGTGCACAGGTGTGGCAATTGAGGGGGAAATCCAAGATGCGAATGTCAGTTTACACATCACTAATGTCTAATGTCTATTGTCTCACCTTTCCACGAAAGCTCTGTCCTGCAGAGGTCTTCTTCTCATCTTCCTTGCTGATTCTCTTTGCCTCGGTCTGAGCTCTGTGGTTTTCATGGCTGTCCCCAAAACTGCAGCCCACTGGCAACACACCCCAGCTGAGCGGAGATGCTCTATTGATCCCCAAGTGATCTGGACAACCCCTCTTTGCATTGGTGAGGTTTGGCCTCATGGGCACTCTCCTGTGGTCTGTACTGGGTAGGTTCCCCTTGTCTAAGGATGAAGAAGAAAACATGTAAATTAAAGATAAAATGTAAAAACTGTGATTTGAATTTCATATGGTAAGATAAGATGTTTTGGTTCTTTGTGACGAAGGAGAAAATTTTATAAACATAGAAACATGAGAATGGAGGGGAGAGAGGAAGATATGACATGCAAAATAGGTTGCAACCCCTCAGCTGTCAGGGCATCTGAAGGGAAAATGATGTTTTCTCCTGGATTTAGGGGCAGCATTACGATTTGCATGACAGTTAATACCCAAAAACTATTTCAATGAAACTTGCAATTCCAACCTTTTGACTTGCGAGGGGAAAGTTACTGGCAGTTATTGCTGTTGCAATGTTATAATCTTGTGTGTGCCTTTTCGTTAATGCAATAGCACGCAGTTCAGACAGGTCCCATGATATGCAAATGTTACTATGCCTGACCTACCTAGTGTCTATTCATGGTTTTTTTTATGGAAAAGTGGTCATTCAGAAATAAACACAAGCAATTCAGACAAAAGAAAGAAAGAAATTTGTCTCCTGCAAATCTAAAGATATGTATAAACATCTCACCAGGAGGTCCCGCTCTCTTACTCCTGGCTTTCTGGTTTGTTTGTAGCTTGGAGGACTGTGATGAAAAAGATATGTTCCCAGCAGGGTTTGCAGGAGCTTCTTTAGAGGATGAGCTAATCTTGATGTCACTGGCTCCATCTTCACTGTCATAGCTGGCGTCTTCTTCTGTGAAATCACAACATCAGTATGAGAGTCAGAGCGCTTCAAGTCATTTATATGTAAACTCTGTTAACAGCCAAGGACTCACTCGATGAGATGTACTGAAAGCAAGCTTTGGAGATTCCTTAGCATTTGGAACAATTCACAAGCCTGCTGCTAAATGTACACATGTTTAAATGCCAAGCAAGTCAAATTTCTCAGAGGGTTTATATAAAGTGGGACATTTTGTCACATATTAACTCTCAATGAGCAAACCTTCTTTAATGGATAAACAAAAATGTGCAGCTTGTTACTTAACTGCAGTGACAGGGAGCAAATGTTAACATACATGCACACACTATGCAGTGCTGCATAGTGTGTGCATGTGTGTGTGTGCACACGCACACACACACAGATTGTTAATGGCAGCTGTGTGTCGCTGGCTGAAGGGGTCGTGTTGGGTGTTGACACATCTGACACACTTGTCACTTACATGGCATTCTCTTCGACACTTTGCCTGACACACACACTAACACTGGCAAGCACACACACACTCACTGAACCACTAATTCTTTGTGCCAATAAGGCCACAGGGTCAGTGAAATTCTAGTCTTTTCCTCACATTATGTTGGTTTTTATATCAGACAATCCTCTCTAGTGAAAAGTTAAAAGTCAGGATGGGTGTCATTGTGTATCCTTAACTCAAGGCACTTCAATGTGGCCATTTTCACAAGGTTGGGGAGGTTAAGAAGAGATGGGAGGAGCTGGGTGTGACATTCTAAACGGGGCCAGGGCAGGCTCACATTACCATATGCCGATGAGGGCAGGGGCGGCCGTGTCGCATGCCGGTGGCAAGTCGTTAACTGTTTTAACAGTGTGACAGACGAGCTGGGAAGTGAGAGGACACCCTCGATGACGGCAGACATCTCACTCTCAGATGCTTCATGTGCACACACACACAAACATAGTCTCATAGTGAAATCTCATAAGATCTGGTTGATGTCCTTTGATCCAAACACCAAATAAGCACTGCTTGACTCATATGTGAAACTGCCAATGAACTCTTCCCAGCTTATGAGGCTTTGTAGTTGTGTCACAAAGCTCTTATCACCGAAATGTGTTTTCCAGTGACCAAAAAAGGCTATAAAATTTTATGGCTGAAGCATCAACTGCGGGATCCTTTTTTGGTTAATTGGCAAGGCAACACACCAGAGTACATATTAAGAAAACCTTGTGCAGTAACTCACCATGCTCTGAGCTTTCACTATCACTATTTTCTTCTACTTCTTGCTTCTCAGTGGCCCGGCTGTCCTTGTGGTAAGGTCTGTTTGGGTTGATGTCCATTGGCGCTTTGGGCTTTCGACCTCTCTTCCTCCTCACGGTCTGAGTGGCTGTCTGGTCCTGCTGCAGGTCTGATAGATCAACAGAAAGGGGACTGTTCAGTTTCAAGGTGCTACCTAGTGAACAACAAGTGTTATTATGTATGCTCACTCTCTCCACCTTTTCCTCCTTGTCTGCAGTGACTCTTGGAGGCGTCTTTCTCGCTACTGTGCAGCATGACTGTTGACTGTGTACCATGCTGGGCTGCAGCCTTCTGCTTCAGCTGGGTCACCCGCCTGGCCAGCCTGGAGCTCAGGGCGCTGGGCCGACCTCTGTGCTTACAATGAGCTTTCATCTGTAGTCAGGGAACAACTAATTATTGACTCATTTCTTTCTGCTAATTGAAACATCCAGGAAAGAAAAAAAAAAACAGGAGCAGCAGGAAATGGTTCTCAGTGTGCATGTGTCTGTGTGCGTGGATGAACCACGAGAAACAGCGAGTGGCTGACCTGTGCAGTGCTGAGGCTTTTGAAGTTGTGATTGGACATTGGATTCCTGGCTTTTTCCTGCAGTACATTCAGTCCGGCCCTGAAAAACATAAAAACACAGCAGAGATGCACCAAAATTCATGAGAATTTATCCTACATAAAACAGATCAGAGAATCAGCCTAATCACACACTTCTTTTCTCTCAACGATGATATTCTCTGTATCTCTTTTTTTTTTTTTGCTCTTTTCTTTTTAGCTTCACTTCCATCTGTGTTGGGCTCACTCATTGTCTCACTCTCTTCCCACTCATCTTGGCTGTCTCGTAACTTTGATGAGGTAAGAGACAGCCTCTGCGCAGTCTGACGGCAAACACAGAAATATTCGGCGGCCGCGTGAATGCAAAACTCAGCCGAATCACCATATAAAAGGGTAAGAATTATCTGTCGTGAAGAGAGTGGAGAAGAGAGAGCGAGACAGCGGGAGGAGGAGAATAGTTGAGGGGGAAGGGAAAGAGACAGAGAGAGAAATGAAGCAGTCTCGGGGGAGTCTGTCCGTTGACCGGAGCTTCAGGGCTCAATCGATAAACACTAACCTCTATTGAACACTACTCCTCCCTTCCTCTCTCTCTCTCTCTCTCTGTCCTTCCTTCATTGCTTGCATGCTCTCTTGCACCACAGGCAGCCAACACACACACACACACACACACACACACATGCACACACAGTTAGCAGCTGGTGTCTGAGGCAGGTGAATCCTATATTCCCAGAGAGGGAAGGTTTGGCTCTCAGCATCTCTGCTCCCAGGAGAGGAGAGGAGAGGAGAGGAGATTCTAACAATATGTCTACATATCCAGATCCCCTCTGTCTATTTCATTCCCCTCATTGACTGACCATTCACCCCAGAGTCAGTCAAATTAGTGTTTGGAAGTACATGACTGGTCTGCACAAAACAACAAGGTGGTTGCTGGTTTCTTTAAACCATCTTTAAGGTGCATCCAACTATTTTTATAACTTTACAAGCCCAGTCACTTCAAGAGCAACTGCCAAGAGGTGAGACCATAAGCTAGATTTAGCTATAAAATTTAAGTTGGCTATCCACCAACTTTTAACCATTTATCGTTCATATTCTGAATATCAAGAGAAATAGCTGAGTTTAGAAGAGCTACCATTGCTCTTCATCTTGCTTTCTTTCAGTTTTATTTCACCCCCCCAACACTCATTAGAAGATGAAAGCATAAACAAATGATACATTGCTTGTTAATAACAACAGAAATGCTGCTCAGGCACGAGCACCCAGCTCTACTAATTAAACAAGTTCTGTGTATGTGTGTGTGTGTGTGTGTAGTGCACTGGCATGTATGACTAAAGGCTTTCATTGTCATTTTCATTAGCGCTTTCTAATCATGGTAACCGTGACAAACCTTGAGTTTCTCTAATCATTTTATCAAGGCGAGGGGTGCACATGCTAACAGAGGTGGGGCATCATGAGAAAACACATTTATCATTGCTGAATCCCGGCTGCGTGCAAGCATGAGCGTGCGCGTGTGTGCAGGAATGCGCGCTGGCGTGAAAGTTTGCATGTGTGAGGTGTTAAATAATATGCGGTTGTGTGTTGCAGCTGGTGGGGGTGGTGTGGAGTCATTTATCACTGTAATAACTGTACATCAGAACTTTGTCCAGCTGTATTAATATATGCTGGAGGTTCACATGGAATCAGGACATAATCAATACAAGTGATAAATATGATTAAAAGTGATTAATGGTGATTAATGAAGCCCTCATCTCCATTACCTTCTCTCATTAAAAATCACACCCAGCTTACAGCTTCCATCACATAACCCCCTCTGTGTGTATGTGTGTGTATGTGCATCAGTGTGTGTGTGTGAGCAGCTCCTTCCAGTGCCCAATCAAGCAAATCATCAGCTAGAGAGCATTCAAATCAATTCAGCTGAAGAAGAACTTCTTGAAAATCAACCATGCCTTTCACTAAAAACACAAACAGAAATCAGGATGAATGAGCTGGGCTTGCCAATCATACTGATTATACTGACGCAATATCAGAGGACTGACCTGAGTCTTTTGGAGCTCTCTGCAGCAGCTGGGCCGGGGGTGGACTTGCGCTTACGAGGGCGGCCAGGCCCCCGGCGAGCAGGGCTTCGAGATGTCTCCTCTTTCCTGCAGAGAGGAAGAAGGGGGAGGAGTGGTACGGAGAGGGAGATTAAAGATGCAGTCAGGACAGCAGGAGAAATCAGGAAGAGGCTCGTGTCGGCTACAGGTCAAACTGCATTAAATATGAGCAGGCAGCAAGTCCTGATAAATCAGGAGGATGCGGCATGAAAGCAGAATAGTGAAAATTGGAATGCACAATTCAGACTAGACAAAAAGAAGTGTGTGTGTGTGTGTGTGTATGTGGGTGTGTGTGTGTGTTGTCTCTGCTCACTGGTGGTCGTGTTTCCTCTGTAGTTTGGCCAGTTCTCTCTGTTTTTCTTTGTAGCGGCGCTGTAGCTCAGCCAGCTGGACACGCATGGCCAGCTCCTCCCCTCCCATGGTCTCCATGGAGCCCTTCACTGGGCACACCTGACACATACACAAACATGGACACACACACACACACACAAAGCAGAGGAATTTAAATGCTGAACACCAACTTTAGCACAGCAGTCATTGGAAATGTAGCCAGCTTGTGTTTGGCCAGCTTGTTGAGGACTTTCCTGTAACCAGAAGCTCACACGTTTGTGTAAAGCAGTTAATTTTAGCAAATCAACAACTTCTGCTCTTACTGGCAGATTTCTGGTAGACTGATGTGGCTCCCTAGACACTTCCATGCACCAGATAACAAATATCAACATAGGTAAAATCAATTTTCTCGTGATAAAAAGGTTACTCTAAGTAGTCATTTAATAATCTGTAGGATAAATGTGTGTTTATTGAAATTTTTAAATTGAATAGCTTCCAGTATACAGCATTGGCTGCAGCCAGATCTTGTTTTGAAGTTTCTTGAATTCAAAGAAAAGAAACATAAAGATCCACCACACAGCAAGCGCTCATGTCATCTTTACTTCAATATTATAAAAAATTGGAACATTTTTCACTTTTAACTTTTAAATTACACAAAAAATAATTTATGTAGCTACAGATTTTATTTTATCACCGCTAAGTTTTTCCCAGTTATTCAGTGAACACACAGTGCACAGTTTATTGGTCACAATCCACACTCTGCTTTTAGCTCTGTTGTTTCTTATGATACATTATATTTATTGTGCCTGTGTTTTAGTGTTCAGTTGGTACGCTACACAATACATTAATTTTACGGTGTAATTTTCCAACATTTATCATGTAATTCCTCTGAATTTATGGTGTAATTTTATTGTATGGATCAGTGCGTGTAAAATACTCATCGATTCCCACCAGTACTTAAAAGTACATACATGGAAATAAGAGAATAACAGGGATTTTTTTTTTAAGAGAGTGTAAATAATTTATACTGCAAATGGTTTAGGAAATACTGGGTACCTACAGGGCAGAGTACTGGGAGAAAAAGAGCCAAATCAAACATACATGAACAGACATGATGCAGCACATATGGGAGCTTTTGTTAATTTTAAATGTTTTATGTTTAATTTACTGTGATGTTCACTGTGACCTTATTAGTTAAACTGAGAAAACAGTCTATCATGTGCAGGCATTTTCTTTTGATTTCTTAGATGCTCAGTTCAGAAATTAGATTAAAAAAAAAACTCTTCGGGTTTTATTTACGGTAAATATAAAGCAATTCACTTATGTGTCAATTGTTCAGCCCTTCAAGGAGCCATATTTTTAGCATGACTGATTTACGTCTACATGCATAAACACCAAAAACACTCATGCCTCACCGGCTCGTGTCGAGGCGTCCAGCTGCACTTCCTGCGCAGGTTGAGCCTCTTCCTGATTGGACACTGCTGGTCAACCGCAGCATTCATATCCGCAGCCCCTCCCTCTCCCATTTCCAGGGCGCGGGCAGCTGCCAGCGTTGCCAGACTGTGCAGGTCAAAGGTCAGCACATCCTCACCTGCATGGAGATGGATTGTTTCAATTTAGATTGGTACATCACACAGCGGCTGACACCTGGTTATAAAACAAGCTGTGTGTTGAAGGGATTTATTTCTCGAGCGATGAAACCACGTCTTGAAAAGTGGTGATATTTATGATATTAGCTGTGTAGTTTATTTGATGTATACTGGTGTTCATGCCTAATCGTACACACAGACAAACATGTGAGGGGGAGCGGTGGAGAACGATCTCTACATCTGTCACTGTCATTAACTCTGTCATTGTCACAGCAGCGGCAGATGAAACAGAATATTCATGAGACAGTCCGCACACGTTTACACACACATACACACACACGTATGCAAATAAAACACACTCATTTAGAATACACACAGGCACCTACAGCATTTTCGCTGAGCTACGCAGACATGGGCAAACTGCATGAGGCTATGTGAAGGAGAATTGGAGAGATGGGTGGTAAGAGGAGGAGGAGGAGGAGAAGAAGGACTGTGTGATGCGGTGAGAAGAAGGGAGGGAGGGATGGGGAGTAAAGAGGAGGAGAAGCAATAAGAGGCAAAGTGTTTATTGAGCTATCTATTTATTCTCCTACATCTCCTCATTATGGACATGGACAGAATCCAATTTCCCCTTAGAGAAGAAGACGAGGAGAGAAAAGAAGGAGACGAGGAAAGGAGAAGAGAGGAGAGGTTTTCCTGGTTCACTCACACTCTGTGCACTGGAGCCGCAAGGCCTATTCACTGACACCTGACATCATTAAGACCTGTGTGTGCGAGTGGAAGATGGAGAGAGAAACACGGCAAACAGCCGGAGAAAGAAAGGAGGGCAGGAAGGATGGAGTCTTTGTCTGTGAGGAGAGAAATGAGAGCGTGCGCGAACAAACGGATGTGAGATTGACAGGTAACTCCTCAGAGAGCGACGGAGCAACCGGGAAGGAGCTGAGAGATGTGGCTTTGTCCTGTCCCAGCTCGCAGAGGTCAATGCCATCTCATCTGTCAGACCTCTGAGCCAATGGCACGCTCCGATTACCCTGACAGGATGACATCACTGCTGACATCACCACGCCTAGTTTAGTATCCTGGAGGATGGCCACAATCGATAGATACCTTCCGCCTACAGCACATCACACACACACACGCACACACATACACACTCATCTTTGCACAGTAATAATACCATCCTGTGTCTCTAAAGGGGGTGAAGGGTGTAATAAGAGGCAGCACAGGGGATTTCAAGGGGAAAAACAAAAACAGTAGAGGAAAATTAAAAACCATTACAGCTGCTATGGACCTAGTCATCATTAGAGGCCATTAAGGAATTTATTGGTGTGAAATTTCAAAATAAAGAATATGTGAAGGAATAAATTACACAAACACCTCCTCTGTCTACATGTAAATAGAAGTCATGGTGATAATTCATGAAGAAAGGAGGGGAAAAGCATCTCTTGATTCCTTAATCTGTAATTGTGATCTCCAGTGAACAGCTGAGATATCCTTCTGCATCAAGGAACGCCATAAATGCATCTGTCTGGGATCAGTTTCATCTCCCCAACGCATTCACAATGACAAAAACGCCATCAGCGGTATTAATAACATTCTCCGCGATGAGGTCAGAGCGGGGTTTTAAATAAATGTGTTGCAACTTGAAGAACGTTTTCCACGCCACAACAGGGCTTATTGATTTCACACCTATTACACATGCTAACCACGTGCATGCACATGTAAACAAATGCACACTCACACACTCTGTATCTCTGATACACACACATGCACAGACAGCAGCTGAGCGACTTATGATTTTTACACTTATTAATTCCGTCAACAAGGCTTGCAGAGGCAGGATTTACACACAAGATTACATTGGTTTAATAAAAAAAAAAAAAGAAAAAGAAAAAGGAGACACGGGTTGGGGGGGATAACAAAGAGGGAGGAGGCGCAGGCAGGGAGCAGGCAGCCTGGTGGAGAGACACATAGACTCTGATGGAGGAGAGCAGGGATTCATCTGGGATTACTTAACAGCTTACACACACACACACCAGCGTGCACGCCACGTACAAATCATACACACACAGATGCTGGCATAAATAAAAACACTTTCTCTCAGAGGGATGAGAGGAAAATAGGAGCGCTTACAGGAGAAGTGTTTTAAAGGAAAGGGTCTAATTAGCAAAGCAAGACGCCAGCGCCTGGGGGACACACTGGGCAGAGAGTGTGTATGTATGTGTGTGTATGTGTGTGGGTCCTGGCTTGTGTCTAAAGCTTAGCTTGTTTGTCCATCTCCGGGTCCCCTCGAAACGCACACACATTCACATGCATGCACACGCACACGCACACGCACACACACACACACACACGCATCCTTCCCAGAAGGAAAAATATGGTCTATGGGCAAGAGCAGAAAATCAGAGCTAAGGAAGGAAGCAGGACAGTTAGTGGGAAATTTGTGTGTCCGTGTGCGTGTGTGTGTGTATGTGTGTGTGTGTGTGTGTGTGTGTGTGTGTGTGTGTGTGACATGAGACACATCTGGATGTGTCCCAAAGCTCTCTCCACTGTAAGTGTGTGTGATTGTATAGCAAGAAAAAAGCATGGTAACAATTTTTTTTTTCTTTTTCCTTGATCTCATTTTCAAGGGCATTTTGGTCCTTTTTACTATAAGAAGATAATATAAGAAAGATAGATCTAATTATGGGGGGGGTAGAAATTTTTGGTTTCATTTCATATGCATTTTATTAACTTCAAAGGTTCTGAATGTGACCAACATCTCTAGATGTCTAAGAAGGTTAGACCACCTTTTGCCATAATGATACACACAGACAGACAGAGAGATTCACGAGGTGGAATAAAAATGATGCTTTCTCAAATGTATTTCTTCTCACCTTCATTGTCTCCTTCTTTGCTCTCCCTGCTCCTCTGCTGGATCTCCAGCTCAGCCAGTTCCCCTAGTATCTCCATGCCGTGGTTGGGTGAAGGGCATGGAGCCTGGTCAGTAGGTACAGGTGGGTACAAGGCATCTCTGGTGGCGCACAGAGCTGCAGCGATTAGGAGCTCCAGGCTCCACATGTAGGCCTCTTGGAACTGGGCTGCTGTACTTGCCATTGGAGGGAGGATTAGGTCAGCAGATGTGGAAGGAGCAGGAGAGTTACATGTTAATTCCACCAAGCCCTCACTTGGACTTCTCCTATGCCCCTCCTCATCCTCCTCATCCTGAACTACATCTACATTCTCTCCCTCTTTGTGCCCATCCTCCTCTGCCCCCACTTCTCCAGGCTCTACAGGCATAGAGACTGTACATTCTATTGGTTCAGGATCCATTTTCTCTCCCTCATCCCCCTCTATGTCCTCTTTTCCATGCTCCCTATCATTCTCCAGCTCTTCTGGTAGCTGGGGCTCCTCCAGGCCAGCCTGCTGGCCCGGGCAACCCAGGGAGAGCTCTACTTTTAGGGTTTTGCCTGTGGCTGTGGCTGGGCAGGCTGGATCTGGGACTGGAGCTGGGAAAGGGCATGGCGGCAATCCAGAAATCTCACTTTGAGGCTGAGAGACCGAGCAGCCTTTTGTTTCCTGCTTCGCCTCCTCTGTAAGTCCACACTGGGATTCCACCACTTCACAGACTCTCTCATTGTCTTCTTTCCTCAGCTCTTCATCTTCTACAGTCAAAGGTTTGATGTGGCACTGGTGTGGGAGGGACTTGGAGTCAGGCTCTGCTGGCTCATCCTCCACCATAGGTTGTTCAGCCAGTCGAGCTTCTGGAGGCGAGGGCCCGGCCTTGTAACCCATGGTGATTGGAGGGTAAGTATAAACAGGTGGCAAGTCTGGTGGAAAAAGGAGAGAGCACAGGTCAAATAGCTTTTTTGGCATTAAAGTCTGTATATCAGCCTGAAATAGGGGAAAATAAAATGTATTTATCTGCAACAAATAGAAAATATTTGTAGTTTCTTGTTCTTTAAATTCATTGCCATTCTGTTCAGGCAGACAGGATGAAGCCAGTGATTACAGTTGGCATAATACATTAACAGCAAGGTGCAAAAAACAGAGTGTGTGTACAGTGGTGTGTATTATACAGCATATGTGTGAGTGTGTGTGTGTGTGTAGAAGTGTGAGTATATAGATCTAGGTGGGATATTGATGACACCCTGCCGTTTTCCTGTGATTGCAGCGCCAGCCCTGTCACCCCTGCTCTCTTATTATTGATGGTATCCCTCCGCCCCCTGACAACGCAGCCAGATGAATGTGTATCCTTCCGCATGTACTTCTCAAGGACCCCTGAAGGATAAGGAGGCTCTATCTGAAGATTTCACTGACCTTCACTGACACACATATGCACACTGGCAGGTCACACACATACACGCAAAGAGTGCCCATATGCTTTTTCTGACCTTAATGGCTTGCCTGCCCGCTGTCCCTCTCTGGCTTGCACAGGGGGAAAAAAAAGTGCACACATACACTCAAGGACACACTGAGTAAGGGACCAGCCATGCTTCAAACAATTTCTGCAAAATCAAAAGAATACCACACTTCAAAGCCCAGTGCTGCATTTCAGCAGCAGCGGCCTCATCATTCTCCCTCTTCTTTTTCTCTTACGCTCTATCTGTCTGTCTCTGTGTCCTGTTTGCCATCTTTATGTTATCTGATGGTCCAACCTGCTGGCACAGTTCTTTCAGTTCAGACAGTGGATTCATTAAAAAGTCTACAGGCTTCTTCACACACAAACCTGGCTCGAGGGATTGTGGGTAGTCCTGAGGTGGCTGTCCTTCTCCTCTGTCACTGCCCCTGTCCAGCCCTTTAGAGAGGTGTGAGGGAGCAGGGCTGAGTGCTGGGGACCGTGGAGCTGCTGCAGCTGGGCTCGGTGCAGGGGTCAGAGGATTTGGCGGGTGCGAAAGCGTGGAAGGGGAGTGGTAGCAGGGTGACTGACGGCTACTAGGGCACATTCCCGGAGATGGTGTGGATGTCTTAGGTGGAGGCGGGGTGTGAGAGAAAGGTTTGGCTGCATGGGAAGAGGCAGTGGACGTTGAAGAGGAAGAAGAGGGAGTCCTGGAGTTTGGAGATTGATGAGTTGAATCTTCCACGGTGATAGTGCTGTCGTCATGTTTTCTCTGTGAGAGAAGAAACAGAGAAGAAGTGATTAAGAAATAATCCTTACAATGATTGTATGAATAAATTTTAAATGTGCTACATGATGCTACTTTAACACTGTTGTACGTTTTTTGATCTAGATGATTAGTTATGACTGTATAACTACAGGAAATGCAGTTATACAGGACAAATAGCAGTTAAACACAAACAGAAAAGCAGTGAAGAAAAAAAGAACTGTAGCTCGAGTTGACCACATCGTTTGATTGCCAAATGATCTAGCAATGTGAGAGTGCAAAAGCAACACATCATCGCATCTATCAGTAAAGCCATTCTCTAACAAAAGAGGAAGTCACTGGCTTAAATAAATATTGCTGAGTGTGATTTTGCATATGCTTTTCTTTTAGTGTTGAGAAATCAGGATATCTGCACTAGGAGATATTCAAACAAATGAGTAGTGGTCGCATATTGTAGTCATAATGACTGCTTTTGCACAACTTCAGAATATTTCCTAATTGTCATTTGTCCACAGTGTCACAATAATGCTTTCTAAATGTTTCTGCTTTATACTAGTCTTACTTGTCCTAAGGACTGGCGCTGCATATGCTCCATGGCTCGCTGCTGCTGCTGGTGCTGATGCTGCAGGGCGTACAGCTCCTGTTGCCGTAGGAATGAGGGGCGGGAGTAGACTGGGTGATGCTGCAGGTGAGGAGGGGGGCCTCTGCCTCCGTAAACAGGAGGCCATAGACCTGATGGCTCCAGAACATCTAGAGGAGAATTCGGAGGAAAAGATAGAAACTGTAAATGAGAGAAATGGTTGAATATTTTGTTTTGGTTTGAAAAACAATGTGAAAAGGATGAAGCAGGACATTGATGGATGTTGTTGCAAGACTGAAAATAGAACATCTGTAGCCTGAATGAGCTGTATGTTGGCCTCAGACACAATCACTGAATAGTGAATGCATGCTTCACAACCTACAATCACCAGTTTTAACCCTCTCTATGTTGGTTTTCTGTACAGGGAAGCACATATTTTCATCACGTCCTCTCCCTTAGCACATATGAATGCGAATACACACAGATGAGCATACATACACACACACACACACATACACACATCCCTCCTTGGCTGCCTTGTCGCTGGGAACCTTTGTTCTGTGAGATTAGCCTGAGTGGGCTAATGTTTCCCAGGGGAAGGGTTCAGTGGATGCACTTCCCCTCTCCACAGGAACTCTCACGGAGCGAGGCAAGGGAGGCGGGAGATAATTAAATTTCACAGCCTGTTTGCAAAGCAGCGCTGACACACACACACACACCACACACACACACAGACAAACACTTTTCTCTCTCCAGCAATGGCTGAGGTGCCCAATAAAACCCTTCACATATCATATTGTTTCAGATGTGAACACAACTTTAAACACACAGAGAAAGCACAAAGTCCAGTCCAAACACATCAGTGCTCCACCACAAGAGAGATGAAACGCCAGTTAAAATGGTTTGCATAATGCTGGGCACACGCAGAAGGGGGCAGTGGAATAGCTGCTCCCATTAACGAAGCTATAAAACATGGTCCCACTGACAGAAGGACTTAGTTGAGCATTATATTATGATTAGCCAATGATACTAAAACTCTGGGAGAGAAATGGCAGAGGCTTTGATGATACAAATGAAAAGGAGGAGGAGGGGTAGACAGTAGTTGTGCAGTTGTGTGTGTACGAGGATGCTTAGCGTACCAAGGTGATGATGAGGCCCGGGTTCTGTTGGAAGAACCATTAGTGGGGAGTTAGGATCTTGGGTAAGCGACCCCAAGACAGGCTGCAGAGTGCTTGGCAGACCTGGTGGAAATGCAGGACTCATTCCCACGTGACTCAGACCTATAATATAAAAAGATAACAATTTGGTATTGCAATAAAAAAATAAAAGATTAACTAAAACAATAAAAAAAACAACATACAATAAGAAATCCAATAATAAAATAACAAACATTAATCTAAACAACAGTCATGAAATGGACAGCATTAAAAGTACAGAACACATTAAAGGTATAAAGTTTGATATGCTCTACTCACTGTATGAATGCCCCATCCAGAGGGAAGGACTTCCTGTTCTCTGCATCCAGTGGTGGTGAGCTGGGTGAGCATGTGCAGCAGGATCAGCCCCTAACTGGCTTGTTCCTCCGGGGACCAAGAGGTGAGAGGTCAGATCACCATGGCAGCTGCTAGAAGGGTGGATCCTGGCGAACTCCATGCAATCCTTGTTTTCCCTGTCGTGACAGTAGGCGGGATGAACTTTGTCATTATCTTGATTATCCCTCTTATTGTCACCATCATCACCATCATTATGATCATTATCTTCATCCTTGTCATCTTCATTACCACTACCACCATTATAATCATCAAGAAAAGGAAATGTGACGGCAACAGGAACAGCCATCACCTTGTGCCTGGTCTATGAGTTCTCATTATATGTTTTCTTCCCTTGATATGACTACATAATAAGAGCCTGATACTTCAGAGACATCCATATTAGTCCCCGTAACATTAATGCACCACATCTCATCTTAGGTAGAAAGAGAGAGAAGGGAAGCGAGAGAGTGAGTGAGGGGGTACAGAAATACCACATCAAAGGGTGAGAAGAGTAAATGGAGTGAGGGGATGAGAGAGAAGAGATGCAGAGCTTCAGACTGGAAGAGAGAAGCCGAGAGAATAAAAGAACTACAGCTTATCAGATAAGAGCAAAAATGAACAGATGCTACTGTGTGAATGTGAATGTGTGTGTGTGTGTGCGTGTGTGCACGTGCATATGTGTGTTAATATGTGGTGCTGTTTGTGAGTTTAAGTGTACCTGATGATCATTTCTCTGTCTCTGTCCAGGTGATGAAGACTAATCTGCTCCTCGGTCATCCTCTTCCTATCCTCTGCCTCCCGACCAAGAGGATACACAGGGCGTGACACCCCTGAATCACACAAAGACAACACGAGAAACATGCTCATTGGTGCTTTCATTTGCACAGCACTTGTACTACTTGTACACATATGCTGTATCTGAAATCAATTAATTCAATGCTTAACTTGCCATGTTAAATGATTGTTAATGTACCCTGATGATGTACTCATAACTGTCCAAAAGTGCAGTGTGGAAAAGTGGTACACCTGTCACTCTAAATAGTTAGTTTTGGCTCAGTAGCAACCAAACAATTTTCAACCAGCTGAAGGAAATAAATGCACAGCACAAGTCAGTATATAGTGTACATAGTGTACTACATGGAAATGTACTAACAGAAGTATTTGAATTGTACCTTTTTTGTCATAGCTATATGCTAACCTTCAATGTACCTCATATGTTCTATGTTAAAAAGTGATAGTCTACTACACCTTGAAGGGCAATGAAAACCACTTTCCGTGAAAAATTACTGTCTCTGCCTTTTGTAATAAATTTCACCTTGTACATGCAACATGGGAAGTCAGTTTGGAAGGCTTTTGCAGTAATTCTAAGGATATCAGATGCTTTCAGCTCTACGAAGTTGGCCAGTAATAAAAAGTCTCCAGTGAATTTTGAATTGAATCAAAAATACCATCAGCTGTTCTTATACATTTAATTGTTGATATTTTCCTTTAATGCAGCCTCAAGTTAAAACTTTGCTTTGATTTTCAGTGCATAGACCACAAATGATGTCTGACCTTTCATGCTGGGCAGTACCCTGCCTTGTCTGCTGTGGCCAGGGGTGCTGTCTGGGGAACGATGGGGGGGCCTGGCTACTGCAACTGCAATACCCACTGGAGGCTGTCGTACCTCCCCCTCTCCTGCTTCCCCTGCTTCCTTTCCACCTCTGTCACTTTTCTCTCCCTCATTAGCGGAGCTTCGGCGAGGAGGGAGCGACTGTTTGGGAGGGTCCTGCTGGGGGATGTTGCTTTTAGCTCCTCCTCTGTCCCCCTTCTCTGATCTGTCTCCACCCTGCTTGAGGCAGCCCAGACCTCCGAAAGGGCTCCTATGTGGCAGCAGTAAAGGCTGCTGGGAGCTGTAGTTCATTAGGTTCTTCATGGCACTCCCCTCATCGTCAGTGGTGTGCGATGAGGAGGATAGAGGTGGAGGCAGTTGACAATGGGGCTGGTTGGGATCATTGTGTGGCGCTTTGTTGCTGAGCCCTTTTACTTCACCTTTACCAACTGAAGCATGATTAGTGCCTTTTCTCTGGTCCTCCTGGTGGTCCCCTCGCGCCCCCCATGAAAGTGCTGTCTGAGTTCCATCTTTTCCCCTCTCTTCTGCACATGCGCCGTGGCTACTGTGCTGCTGGTGCCGTATTCTTGCAACCTTTTGTCCCTCCCTTGGAGATGCTGCTCCCGAGCCCACCTTCCCATCAGAACCTGAATGGGAACAGTCCCTGAAAGGAGAAGTGCTGGCATCGGGGCCATTCTTTGATAAGCCCTGTTCACCAGACTTTTTCTCCTGGGCATCTGGTGGGAGTGAAGGTCGGTAAACATCGTCCACAACCTCAACATCTCTGAAGGATGAAGAAGTTTCCAGGCTGCAAGATTGCAGTTCGGGCTGAGAGTTCACGTTAGAGCTGTGTTTGTGGAATTGTTGTGTCTGGATGCTCCAGTCAGGAGGTTTGTCAGCCTTGCCATATCCCAACTGCTGCTGGTGTTGCTGGGATTTATCCTTCTTCTGGCAGCTGCTAAGTTGGCTGAGGTGAGAGGGACTTTCATAAGATCCTTCTCCACTTTTATCATCTGCCTTTCTCCCACCTCCTCCTGCTCCACGACAGTCAGGGGCCCCGAGGTCCCCCAATGGCCCAACAGAGGGCACATAAGTTGGGCCAATGACCTTTGCCTCCCTGCCAGATCCTCCAGGAGTGGATGCTGGATCTTTGGAGGGAGTAAGTGTGAGAGTAGCAGGAGAGCAGTAAAACTCAGGATGAGGATGATGATGGGCATGGTGTAGCCATCTTCCTGCAACCGTGGATCCCATGTGCAAGGTATGAGGAGGAGGTGGTGGAGGAGGAGGCATAGAGTAAGAAGCCACTGAGTGAGGAGTTGGAGGTGCCAAGATTGCTGTCGCTGCAGCCGTCCCTCTTCTCATACATTCAGATGAGGAAGCCGAGGATTCACTGATCCTCATCTCCCCATTTATAGGTCCATCTTTTGAGCACCTTCTGCTGCCTCCAGATGAAGGTCTACCCACACCACCACCACCACTGCAGCTGCTTAGTGCGCCCCCCTTTCCTCGAGAGCCAGCCTCTGCCCCCGAGCCAACGGACAATTTACAGGCACTCATATGTTTCACTCCCTGACTGCCCGAGTCACTGTCTCTGTACTCTTTGTGCCGCTCTGCAGAGTGTCTGTGGTCTTCCTCCCTTCCCTGGAGGGTGAGGTGAGGAAGAAGGGCAGGGTGGGGGAAAGCTTGTTGGTGGTGGCCAGATGGAGTGGTAGCAGTGCTCATCTGATGAGAATGGTGATGACTAAGTTTGTCTTTGCTCTCCTGGTGCCGCTCCTTGCTGCTTGATCGTTCCTTTTCCTTTGACACAGATGAAACACTTTTCTCACCAATATCCTTGGTGCTCTTGCCACCAACTCCTCCACTGTCTGTCTCCCGGCTGCAAGAGCCAAGTGGGTGTCCTGGTGTGGTCCTGGACAATGGAGGAAGGCTGTGACTGGTGGAGAGAAGAGGGGGCTGAGGAGGAAGGCCTCTCAGGTAGAAATGATCTAGAAGGAGAAGATAAGGATTAAAATAGATGTTCAGAGTTGAAGATTTATAGGATTCTAGAGTGATTTAAAAGTTATCTGCAAGTAAATTTCATTAAAATAACGATATGAAAAAATGTGTTCCTACAATGATTTCCGCAGGAAAAGAAACAAGAAATTGCCAGGTTGAATAACTGAACTCTGAGTATCCAGCTGTTCTTATTCCTGTGGTGATGCTGATTAAGCAGTTTAGGGAAGCCCTGTATATAAAAAGCAATTTTTTCATAAACACACACACACGCACACACACACCTACCTTTTTGAGTTTCATAGAAACGGTGCTGTCCATAGAGGCTGTTGCTATGGTGATCCAGGGGACTCATGGGGAGAAAAGGAGACGCAAGACTTCCTGAATAGCTGGGGTACCCTGTCAGTGGGAGGCAGAGCAAGAAAGAATTGATGTTTCTTTGCAGCGTTGACATTCAACAGCCCTCTAAACAAACAGTTTATCTCTACAATCTATCATGAAATGGGGCCATTTTGGAAAATGCGGGGGAAAAAAAAAAGCATAGCCAGTTAGTGCTACTTTCACCATAAATGCACTTTTGCACAAACATGCTAGATGAGTTGACATTATTTACAGTGGACAAAGTGGTGACAAAAACCACAGCCGACAGATACTGCCAAGTGTTTGCAGCATTTTACTGGATGGAATTTGCTCTTTCTCCCAAACCCAAGACAAACATTATGAAGCATCCAACACCCCACCCCCTCTTTAAAACACACACACACACACACAACACACACACACACACGATCCTCCCAGGAGGTCACTGGGAGGTAAATGGTCATTTCACTCTGTTCCTCGTCTTCAAGGACGTTGAACTGCATCGTGGGATAGAGGAGGTCTTGGCAG
>VUQS01018270.1:1939-20164 GCA_015108495.1 Heterochromis multidens | reverse complement strand
CATTTTGTAGCTCTGGCAGTGCTCATCCTGTTCCTCCTTGCACAAAGAAGCAGATACCGGTCCTGCTGATGGGTTGAGGACCTTCTACAGCCCTGTCCAGCTCTCCTAGAGTACCTGCCTGTCTCCTGGAATCTCCTCCATGCTCTTGAGACTGTGCTGGGAGACAAAGCAAACCTTTTGGCAATGACACACGATTGATGTGCCATCCTGGAGGAGTTGGACTACCTGTACAACCTCTGTAGGGTCCAGGTATCACCTCATTCTACCAGTAGTGACACTGACTCTAGCCAAATACAAAACTAGTGAAAAAACAGTCAGAAAAGATGAGTGAAAAAATGTCAGTGTCCTCCACCTGTAAAACCATTCCTGTTTTGGGGTTGTTTCATTGTTGCCCCTCTAGTGCACCTGTTGTTAATTTCATTAACACCAAAGCAGCTGAAACTGATTAACAACCCCCTCTGATACTTAACTGACCAGGTCAATATCCTACAAGTTTAACTGACTTGATGCTGTACTCTGATTAAAAAGTGTTCCCTTAATTTTTTTGAGCAGTGTACATATAGTCTGCTGACACAGCATGGCAGATGGTCTCAGATTGCTTGAAGTGGAACTGGTCTTTGCTCTGTCAGTGGTAAAAATCTTTTGGACATCCCGATGACCTACAATGGTAAATTGTAAATGAACTGGCAGTCAAAGCACTTTCTAGTGCTTTCAATCAAAACAACCTTTGTGGAATTGAAGTTTTAAAGAAAAAAACGCTGTACTCAGATGTACTCAAACATTCATGAAGAACAACCTCTCCTGTCAGAGACTTCAGGTAACCTGATGACAGTGTAAGATCTCTTATTGAAATTTGACATTGTATATTGTCAAATGTCAATAACATTCAATGACATTGTATATTGTGTATGACAGCTGAATAATTACTTGTATAGTAGATACTGTATGTGACACATTGTGGATAATTGGGTGAGTAGGTTTGATATCTGTTTAATCAATTGTATCAAATCTTTTATTTTTATATATTGCCCGAGACATTATGTATATCTTCCCTTCTATTTGTTACTGGGTTTGTAGAGACATCATTCTTTATTTACTTGTTCTTGTCAGTTTCCTTTTTGTCTTTCTAGGCACTAATTTTTCAGATTTATGCCAAAACAATATGTATTACTCACATATTACTCATGATTTATTCATCAACTGTTTAACCTATGTAAGATGTGGTTCTGAGTTAAGATGGCACTGCCCTGCGTTTCATTGTCTGATGAAGGTTTTGAGCCTCAGGAGTGCTCAAAACGTCACGCACTGCTAGATGCAATAAATAAGGAAATCGGAGTTCTGCAGTGTGCAAAGCATAAATTATTTTCTGTGCTGGTTTAGTCTGGACCCTCATGATTCCAGTAAAAGCAAATGTTAATGCTTTGGCATGGAATGACATTTCACACAACTCTGTGGTAATGGCTTGTGAATAATTCATTCTTCTTTCAACGTGAACTTGAGTGTCCTTGTGTATAAAACCTGCTACATAAAAAATGGATTTTCCCAGTTTGGTGTGGAACAACTTGACCAGTCTATATGGAGCTCATTACAGGTCACAAGTCAAGACCTGATTTGTGGGTTTTAGTCTTTTTACTTGACTTGTTGGTCATGACATGTCTTGGTTTATAACCTTACCTGAGACTTGCTGGTTTTAACAAGGAACTTTTTAGCCTTGACTCAGTAGTTGATTTTGGGCTGATCAGCATACAGCTCTGACTGATCTAACACAGTGAACCATTTCCCCACTACTGGAAACACTCTGTGTGCTTTAGGCGTAGGGGCTGTCTGGATAGAGTATACAAGAGGTAGCGCACATGAACTCACTGGACAGCTACACTCTCTTTTGCCACAGGCCAGCAATCGGACATTATACCAGTGATCTGGCGGATTAATGTCTGATTTGGTTGTGATTTGCATTCATGCATGCACCTCTGTCAAGTAGTGTGTAGAAAAAGCTCAGGTCTGCAGTGCATGTGTGAAAACAGCTTTTGGCATAACTTTTGGCACAACATTGAAGTTAAAACCTCACCAGTGCTCGTTAGTCTGACACCTTGTCACTCAGGCATTCAAATGTCCACTTACTTTTGGCATGCTCCTCTGATGATGAGAAACAAAAACATAGATATTGATGTGAAAAGCTCCACTCACACAGAATGCCTGAGGCCCCTCAAGTTTATTTTTCTCCTTTGTCTCTTTGTTTTTTCTTAGGGCAGTAATAAGTGGAGCTCTATTCAGCATCAGAGGCCCAGAGGCAGAAAACACAGTAAGACTGACAGGATTAAGGAAGAAAAACAATATTCAAACATGCCTGAGCTAAAGTCTGGAGCTGCTCTCAAGTAAGGCTCTTGGCTTTCCTCAATTTGTGGGTTTATTAACTGACAGTAGTTTAAAAAATACACAGGACTACATTTAAAACATCATATTGTACAGTTAAAAGACAATAGAAGAAAGAACCACTAAAATGTGCAGAAGGGATTTGAAAGGGTGTCCTGGTGGATTTTTACTTTTTAGCTCATTTAGAGATGAGTTTTATCAAAATAAGAGCATGCCTTGTGATTTCATGGAAAAAAAAACCCAAAAAACTTGAAAGTAAACCAGTCACAGTTTAGCTGTTTTGGTTCAAGCCTTGTGTTGGTAAGTAGTGTGTAGCTCCAGAGGGCGGCGGTCCAGCAGTTCACGAAGCAACCTGAGATCTTGATGACCTTTGACTCTGGAGAGGTACAAAGAGATGAAAAGAAGAAGTTAGAAAAGAAGGTGACAATTTTTATCACCAAAATGACACAAACAGACATCATAATCTTGATAAAGTTGTCTTAACCCTCTTTTTTTTTCTGTGCTTGGAGCTTAACTTGGGATTTGTTAGTCTTGATGCAATCCAAGAACCCATTGTCCAGTCAGGAGATCCAGAGAACAGGTACCTAATCTCTGGTTTAAGACTACCTGTTCTGCCCACCAAAGAAAGAGAGCCTTTAGTCAAGAAATCTATCTAGATGAAATGAAACTCACAAGGTTTCTATGGGTAAACTGTGGAAGGATTATTAACAGTTATCTTTAGCCATGGTTGCTCAGGGTCTTAGGGTTGCTCAAGGTCTCCAGAGGCACATGAGTCCTCTGCTGCTGCTGTCTGTTCCTCTCTTTACCATGTCATAACTATAGCAATGTGAAAAAGAACATTTTCATAGGACTCTTTGCAATCTTGTGAAAAACTAAGTACACCCTTTCTGCTTCCATAGGAATTAAGAAGGTAAGTAGCAGCCAGCTGCTGCTAATCAATACACTTGAGCACCTCTATCAAAGCAGAAGTTTTGGCAGTTTGCTGGTCTGGAGCATTCAGGTGTGTGTGTTAACAGAATGCCGCAGTCTTCCCAGGAGTGGACATCCCAGAAATTTCACTGCAAGGTCAGGCCGTGCAATGCTCAGACAAATTGCAAAAAACCCAAGAGCTACATCTCAGACTCTACAGACCTCGGTTAGCATGTTAAATGTTGTTAAATAAAAAAGACTGAACAAGTATGTCTTGTTTGGAAGAGTTGCCAGGAGAAAGCCTCTTTTCTCTAAAAAGAACATGGCAGCACAGTTTAGGTTAGCAAAGTTGCATCTGAAGAGACCACAAGACTTCTGGAGAAATGTCCTTTGGACAGACATGCCCAAAGTGGAGATGTCTGGCCATAATAATTTGGCATGATGAAGTGGACTTGTTTTGCAGCCACAGGACCTGGGCACTTTGCAGTCATTGAGTCGACCATGAACTCCTCTGTATATCCGAGTATTATAGAGTCAAATGTGAGGCCATCCACAGCTAAAGCTTGGCTGAAATTGGGTCATGTAGCAGGACAATGATCCCAAGCTCACCAGCAAATCTACAACAAAATGGCTGAAAAAGAAAAGAATCAAGATGTTGCAATGGTCCAGTCAATGTCTAGACCTCAATCTGATTGAAATGCTGTGGTGGGACCTTAAGAGAGCTGTGCATAAATGAATGCCCACAAACCTCAACAACTGCATGAAGCAACATTGTAAAGAGGAGTGGGCCAAAGTTCCTCTACAATGATGTGAGAGACTGATAGTTATACAGAAAATGATTACTGCAAGTTATTGCTGCTAAAGGTGGTTCTTCAAGCTTTTGAATCTTGGGGTGTACTTAGTTTTTCACAGGACTGCATGGAGTCCAGTAAGGCACTTGCAGTTATTACATGGGCATTATGGTAAGAAAAACACCCCCAATCAGATCCTATCTCTCACCACTTTTTTTTTATTTGAATTATATTTACAGTTGCAGGAAACCCCATGTAAAAAGTTTTTTTTTTTTTTAAATATATGTATATATAAAAATGTTTTATATATAAAAATATATTTTTTACATTTTTATATTCAGTAAGAGCATGATGTTTATGAATAATCATGTTAAATAATCAAGCTATAATGAAGCAGCCTTAATAGAAGACTGCATGAGACCTGTTATTTATCTATCATGCCTGCCAACATCAAACATCTGTAGGTGGTAAGTGCACAGTCCTTCATGTCCAAAAACATCCTGTGGAAACTTAACACGACTTGGGTCCTGCCTTTAGAATTGGATTTTAAACAAAGTGGCTGGTTTGGCCTGACGGTGTGTGTTCAAATGTGTGATGTGTAAAATATCAGCCTCCTGAGTATCATGGAACAAAGTAAAGACACATTTACAGACTCTTGAAGCAGATTAAAACCACAGTCTACCTACAGGAAGCTGAAATGAATCAAACTGATGGAAATCTAAAACATGAAGCCGATGATGAAACTCCAAATGACACAGATGGAAACTTAGAGTCAACTCGCAGAGCTCTGACCACACTCACACGGTGGCTATTTGAAATGTCATCTCACAGTGTGTTCACAAACGTGACGGCTCTTGACAGGAAGTGGCTGTCCGGTGTGTGTTTATGTGTGTGTTTTGTACTGCAGTGTGTGTGTGTGGAGTGACAACAGGAATTTGGTTTCTGTGGTTTTCATTCGCACAGCCTTTAGTTTCATATGTGTTCACTGACCTGAAACTCTGAGGCGACTGACTCTACGGGAACTGCACCTGACATTTCACTGACTGATCACTAAGATTACAGCAAGGGCCTGGTCTAAAGATTTAAGCAAACTTTGAAAACCCAAATCTTTACAAAAGGACTCCGTTTAACACTTGGTTACTACAAAACAGACAAACACAGAGCACTCTACTGCATCAATAAAACAAAGCATAGCTAACTCCAATAAAGTCCAGCTTACAAGTCTGAAGACAAGGGTAAAAGGTCCAAATTCTAGTCCCATGAAAACACCATAAATCCCAAATCAGGCCAAATACCACTAAGTCCCAAGTCAGGTCCCGCAAAGACACAAAACATGATTTGGTATAAAGTAAGTACTTCAAGGAGGTCAGAGGACCTTCTCCATCACTATTTGATATGGAGCAGTGATGGTTAAAAAAGAAATTGTTAACTATTTAAACAGGGAAAACAAACAGCAATCACCAATGTTAAAGCCCAGTCTTTTATCAACCCATCCGTCCACCCTGATCTCTTATTATGCCAACTTTGAGGTTCTAAACATACATAATTACAACAGCTGCTATAGAAGATTGTATTTGCAACTAAGAGACATTTGGGGACTGAAAAATTAACTCCAATGTCCACTTGAGGAGGGCTCCAAAAGTGAGTTGATCCCCACAGACTCCCATGTTAAAGTGTCCAAGTTTACAACAGAAATAAACGTTTACAGCCTGCTACAAAAAAATGGGTTTCCCCATTGATAACATCTGTATGGGGTGGGGGGGGAGTGGTTTATATAACTCATCTGTTTAAATTGTATTAAGGTTTAAAGTCTGCATTATTAGGGGCGTGGCCTCTTCGACTGACTGGGGAATGATGACGCAGGTGGCTGTAACTGCTAACTGTCTGCTAGGCTTCACCTCAGCTAACTGGAGTCCCTGAACTGGATCTCTGTACCGTGTTTGAACTGACTTCTGTAATTTTGTAATATAAAGAATCACATCATCAGCATATAGTGATAGCTTGTGCTCTTTTAAATGCACTTATCTGACAAATAATCTGGCTTTCTGTGCAGCTAAATGCACTAAGAGCTCATCCAACAAATACAAACCAATGGAAGACAGTCATTGGTTTGTCCATACAGTTTAGGGGAATGAAAGGACTTCTGGGTCATAACAGCCTGTTTTATTGACTCAGATATCCTAAAATGGCCACTATAGGTATGATAACCCTTCTGATTTAAATCATGACAATCTCAGCACAGACTTTTTGTTTCTTACATTTGTTTTGGGGAGAGAGACTGTCAGGCTAGTTGGGGCCTTGGTCCTCAGACTCAGCTTCTTCTTCCACAGATAGTAAAACTCAACGCACTCAGAAAGAGACTTCGTCTGAACCTTAAGACACAAACATCATAACAAATCATAGACAAACAGTGACAGTAATTTATGAAATACACCATTTTCGTTTTGGTTCACCCACTGGGGGCACTGCAGAAAGACATTAATAGAAGTAGAAACTCACAGCTTTCTGGATGCTGCTGAAGTCTTTGTGATGGAGCTGCAGAGATTTCACCAGCGACCTCTTCTCTGCTGCATTCCAGCTCACAGCTACAGTATAAATAGGAATTGTAATGTAAATGAGCTCTCTTTTCTGTATTTGTGAAATTCTGAGTATGTAGTTAGATGGAGGAACAACTGACCTAGGTGGTGGTGGTGGTGGTGGTGGTTGTTGTTGGTTTCAGGAGTCGACAACAGCTTCTCCACTGTCAGCTGGAAGACAAAACAATGTGATGCCATATTGGCCGTGCTTGATGTGGGAAAATTAAGCAGATACATTTTTGTAGTCCCATTAATATTTCACTTCCCCAAATATGCTTTTGTAGGTTAGAGAAAGTTTTTATTGATTTGTGGATTTTGTCTTTTTGGTGTTCTTTGTGTCTTTCTGGGGCTTTTGTTTGTTTTTGTTTTGTTTTGTTTTGTTTTTGGGTAGCTTTTTGTTTCTTTGAGGTGGTTTTTTTCTCTTTGTGGTGTTTTTTTTGTGTCTTTCAGGTAGGTTTTGTCTCTTTGTGTCTTTGAGGTGGTTTTTGTCTCATGATGGGGTTTTGTGTCTTTCTGGACATTTTTTGTGTCTTTGAGATATCTTTTTGTCTTCGTGGTAGATTTTTGTTTCTTCATGGTGGCTTTTGTGTATGTTTTCTGTCTCTTTGCAGTTGGCTTATGTCTCTTTGTGGTCACTTTTTGTGTCTTTGTGGAGGTTTTATATATTTTTGTGGTGATTTTTTGTCCTTTTGCAGGAGCTTTATGTGTCTTTGCGGTGGTTTTCTGCCTTGTTTTGGTGGTTTTTTTGTGTATATCTGGACATGTTGTGTCTTTGAGGTAGATTTTTGTTGTTTCTTTGATTGCTTTTGTTTCTTTGTGGTGGTTTTTATGTCTTTGTGATCGTTTTTTGTTTCTTTGTCTGTGTGTGTGTGTGTTTTGTTTTTTGTGGGGTTTTTTGTTTTTTGTTTTTGCTTTTTGCTGTGATGTTTTTGAAGCTTTGTAGTGTTCTTTTGTTTTGTAGCTGACCTCTTTGTCTCACCTGGGACTGTAGAAATGGAGACCCGTTCAGTAATCTATCTTTAATGTTGTGTTTTTCATGTTAATGTTCTAAATATGTTCCAAATAATAATACATTTTTATATAGTCCACACTTTAGAACCAAATAGCCAAAAAGATTTTACCAGAAAGTCTCCTCTGCACTCTGATAAGACTTGAAGAGTGTACTCTGCATTGGCTCCACCCCCTGGCACCACGTTGGATCGGGCCAACATCAGCAGAGCTTCAACTGTTTGAAAAGTGATGCAATTTTTAAAAAATCATCTAATAACAATAACAATATGATTTCTGTGTTTCCTATGTGCTTGTGTACCTCTGTCCTGATTGACAGGACGCTCCAGATCATCCCATGGTGTCCACTGTAGCATTGCGTTGTGGGAGTCGGATTGGGCATATTTTTGATCCCGTAGGGGCGGGATATCAGCCTGGAAGCCCTGCTCTAAATTGATCCGCCTATGATTGACAGCTCCAGATTATCAAGCGATCAGGAAATAACATAATCACAAAAATGGTTTGGTAAGAGGTTAATTTTACGTACGGCTTAATGATTCCTGATGTTAGTGTTCCAGGAGGAGGAAAGGCGGTGTCTGTGACACCAAGGTCACTGACTCCATCTGCCAGTCAGAGAAAAAGTTTAGTGTTGTGTCATAATGATCATCCAATCATACTGTTCTGTTTTTTCATTGGTTCAAGATGACCATGATGTTTGTGTTTTTATAATAATTATAAAATATATGGAGGCTAAAATTGGAGAATTACAGACAAATTCAGGTTTATTATCAATAACAGTCTGATTATAGCAGCATAAAAAATATTTTTAAACATAAACATATTTTTTTCAATATGGTAGAATATTTTACAGTGTTATTTCAGCTCACATGTACATATCAATACAAGCTAAATCCTTCTGAAAGTTCAATGTATTCATCTGGTAAGGAACAACGCAGTTGTTAAACAAAAAAAAGCTTTATTTCTTTTTATATATTGCAAATTGTAATAACAGTCAGTATTTGTAAAAACAAAAAACAAAAAACAAAAGATATATGTCTGGATGAATGTATCATTAGGTAAATCATTAGTATGTTCAGGATGTTTATATTTGTAATGAGGGCTCATTAAAAGGATTCTATTAGCCCTTTTCCACTAGTACCTTCTCGGCTCAGCTCGACTCAACTCAGCACGGTTTGAGGGGTTTTCCATTAGGTGGTAGTACCTGGTACCAGGTACTTTTTTAATACCTGCTTGGCTGGGGTTCCAAGTGATCCGAGGCAATCCCAAAATGTGACGTCAACGGACTGCACGTCACTGATTGGCCAGGGAGGGACGTCACTGGATGAGTCATTATAGCAACTCCTTCACAATTCAAACCCGCCACTTTTGAAACCCGGCAATGAGCAAAATGACTACACACAAACAACACCGTGTTTCATGTCGCCGCCCGCAGCCTTCTCTGGCTCTCTTCTTTTACCCTGAGTCTGGCAAAAAGCCATCGACCGAGCTGCGATCACCTCGATGTCCTCCATTGTTGTGTGTTTGTGTCGCATATAAATGAAGTCACGCGACTTTCAGGACACATTGCTATAATGACCCACACATGCTGATGTGGTACTCAATTGTAATGGAAAACCACCGAAACCGAGTCGAGTCGAGTTGTGCTGAGTCGAAAAGAGGCTTATGACTTACTGTGGAGCTGAACAGTCTGCACTCTCTGCTGCCTCCTGGTGGTAAGGGAGCAGTACAATCCTGGCCCTGCCCTCTGAGGACACAGCATGGGGGGAGGGGTGTAGTGACCTCTGCCTTTGTTAGTTGTGGAAACAACTCTATTTTCACCATGTCTAATGCCTTTAGTAACATCTTCCTCCTCTTGCGGGTGCATCAGGCTGCGGAAGAGTGCAGTGCTTCCAGTGGCCTGAGGGAGGCGGCTGCTTCTTGTCTGACTGCCCCTACTTGCCTTTGATACACTTCGTGATTTCACAGGGACAGATACGGGCATCACCATGGTGAATGGGCGCTGAACCGGTGGGGGAGAGTCCTAAAGAAATGTAACAAACAAAAAATCCATCCATAAAACTTAAAGGCTTACTTTGCACTGTTTTTGGATGAAAAGGCCACTGGGGGGCAGCCTTTCCGACAGAGTGCCTCTTGTATAGATAACATTGTGGGGACCTGAGTCTCTTGGCATTCATTATGGGGACACAAATTGGTCCCCATAAAATAAATCATTACATTTTAGAATCATGACTTTGTTAACATGTTGATATCTTATTTCAAATCTTCAGATAATTAATCAAATTTAAGTCAGTCTCCTCCTAACTGACAAAAATTATATATTTTTAGATGTTATTGAGGACCTTTTTCAAGCATGTAGCCGATCTGAAGCCGCTGTGGGAACGCATGTGACCATTTAATGCTGGCAGGCTCCTGAAGTCACGCTTACACACCATACACAGCAGCCTATGACACACACACAGTAGAATAAATAAATAAATAAAGACATGAAAAACCATCAACATACTTATTATTATATAGGGATTCAGGTTACCTGGAGTCAAGACTCTCAGTGGTATGTTCAGTTTGCATCTAAAAATGAACAGAAGAAAAATAAAACAAAGGAATAAAGCTATGCTGACATTAGCATTTATCTACTTTCTTCATTGTTTCTATTTTTATACACCTACTTTTTAATTTTTATGAACTTTATGTATTTTTTATAAACTTCATGTATTTTTTTTATATAGTCAGTGTCTGTTACTTTACTGTTTTACCCATATTACCCAGACTTACTCTTCCTTACAGACATTTATTTACACATTGACTTAAGCAAATGCATGTCTACTATATTTAAATACTTCCCTATTTACTCTAATCTTTAATAGGATTTAAATGAGGATAATAACACACCCAGTTCCAGTCTGCCTGACTATCATCTCCTCTTCCTTTTCCTCCTCCTTTTCCTCCTCCACACTCCTCTGTCCAGTTCAGCCCAGCAGATAGGCTCATAGACTGGGAGGCACTCCTGACATGCTGGCTCCGTCTTGGTGTGGACAAGCTGGTCTTAAAGCTGCCGGCAGTGTGGAGCAGGCCTGTCAGGTCCTGAATCTGCTCTGTTTGGCTTGGGAAGAGGCGCTGGCTTGTCTGATGCTGGTGGTACTGACCTGAATCAGAGGTGTGATCTCTGTTCAGCTGGGTGTGAAAACCTGTTCTCTCAGTCCTGGGGTGCATTTGAGGACTGGGGCTGGAGACAGTTGGGGTTTGGGGGTAATGAGGACTTGGACCAGGGGTTGTGGGGCTACAGAAAGGCTGCGAGGCATTCAGGTAGCCATCCTGGAAAAACTGGGTGCTGGAGAAGTCTTCAGCTGAGTTGAGCTCTGTGGAGCTCCATCCCCCCACCGAGAGCCCGGGAGATGGCGCTACCTGCTGGGCTCCTGCAGACATGGAGTCCAGTGCAGAGCACTGCAGCTGGGACATGGTTGGCTCCAGATGTCTCCAGGTGTCCTCACCTGGATTAGATGTGTCACTCTGTGTGCACACACCACTGAAAAGGAGTGTTTGAGTGTCATAGGATCTGTGTGTGTTCTCCAGGGAATCTCCATGGTGAGCTAAACCAGAACTGAACTGGTTCTGGAAATCCAGATGAGCCGAGGTCTGGTTCTGCTTCAGATCAGAAACAGAAAGAGGTTATCAATGAACAGTATCAGAGGAAGTGGTTCTATTTTCGTTTTACCTTTTCTTACCTGGTAGGAGAAACTGTTGCCATTAAGAAGGCAGGAAAGTTCAGAGCTGGGTTCACATTTGATCCAGTCTGGATGATCTAAGCCCATATCAGGATTCTGGCTGAAGAAGGGGTGCTGAGGTGGGGAGAGGAGGTGAGGGGAGATTATCTGTGGTTGCAGTTCAGGATGAAGGGTGTGCTGAGGTGGGGAGAGGAGGTGAGGGGAGGTTATCAGTGGCTGTGGTTCAGGATGAGGGGATGTCACCTGAGGATGGTGTATAAGGTGGGGGGAGGTGACAGGAGGATAAGAGAACTGAGGGGAGGTCAGCTGGGGAGGAAGGAGGTGAGGGGAAGGAGTCTGAGGGGAGCTAATCTGAGGCTGATGAAAGAAGGGGGAGGAGGATACCTGGTGCTGGGGGAGGAGGTGAGGGGAGGTCACCTGAGGATGAGGAAATGCATAAATAAGTAAACTGAAAGATACGTTTTTCAAACAACAACAATATAAACAACAATAATAATACAACATTATTAAAAATAAATGAATAAATAAATGATGACCTTGGTGTGTGGGGAGTTTCCATGGTTCCTGAATGATGAGTGGGAGTAGGAGAGGGAAGAAGAGGTCTGGGACAGAGAGGAGTGGTAGGTGATGGGAGGAGTAGATGACGAAGAATATGTCCAACAGTCAGACATGATGTCATGCGCATGCACACTTATTTAACCTGAATGTGTGTGTGTTTCTGTGCATGACTGTCAGCACGTGGCGTTTTATCTGGACATCTTCATGAGAATCTGCAGGGATGCCAATGAAGTCCGGTCAGTGACTCTCAGGGTTCTGTGGAGATAATGAACGTGGAGGTGTTCTTAGAAAAGATTAGGTGTAGGCAGAGCCTTTTATTGTTTACTGGAAAGTCTGAAAAAAACTGAAACAGCAAACATTTTTGACATCAAGCAACAACTCGGCAACTTTGAAAGGTGAAAAGCCATTTCTTCATTACACTAAAAAAATGTGAAGAAAAGCAGATGGTCTACCCTTCCATCCATTTTCTTCATGGTAATGGAGCCTTTCCACCAGTCTGTGATACCTCTCCTACGAGGTGGTCCTGGCTTACACCTCTTGATAACTGGCTGACATGTGAGGGTCATTCAGCGATCCAGCTCACCTACGCTTTTCAGACTATTAACACTAGAACCACCAGGATTCCAGACTCCTTAGACCCACAGGAGGGCTCATTTTGACCCCTCCTGCAACAACAGCAATAATGGCAAAGACGTCATTTCTTGATGAAGTTGTTAATTTTCATCTAATTTTTTCTCATTTTAAGTAAGATTTGACAAAACAAGTGTTTAATATTAATTTTTAGGGGTTTTATTAGTTTTATCGATGATTACAGATCGTAAAGTTAAAATACACGTTAGAATAAACTAATAAACAAAGGGTACAACAAATAACACAATAACTAACACATCTAAATAATTTAATTATTAGAAAACAAGAACATTATGAAAAGTTAAAAATTAATTTTGGATAACGTGTGACATTAGTTGCGCTAAAATAAAGACGGTATAAAAACACAGCGCTCACTGTGAAACAGAGTGAACAGCTGATTGCCTACATTTTAAAACTGACCTCACAGCTGCTACAAAAACGTAAGAAACACATTTTAAATAATTCTTGTAAAAGTAGAACAAAGTTTATCATCTCGCCCACATCTGCCTCCGATCACCAAACATGCAGCCTCCCATCCAGCGTCCACACTGCTCCGCCTCAGCCTGCAGCGTCACCTCCTCAGCTCTCCTGCTCAGGCCTGAAACCTGTTTGGCTGCTGTGTTCTGGAGTTCACTCTTTATTTGCTCAGATTAGTTCTCCACACTCTGGACTCACTGTTCAGCTTAGCTACGGTTCCCCTGCTGAGAGGAACCCACCGTTTCTCCTCGTGTTCGGTCACACACTCCCCTCTCTGCCCTGCTCTGCTCTGGCTCAAAATCCCATCCTCAGCCCAGCAGTAATTATTCATCTTTCATCTAACTACAGTCTCCTATATTTTTATTTATCAATCACATCCAGCTACCTATGGCTCATGTTATAATATCCTTCACTTCAAAATGTGTATAAATAATTGTGTTGCTAGGAAACTCGGCATGTTGCATTAGTAGTTTTACATTAATTTCTATGGGCTCAAAATGACGTCCTCGGCGTTCTGGGTATAAGTGGTCATCATGTTTTTCTTTTCATCCCACACACCCCAAAATTCAGTATTTGATGAATAAGCCGATTTTAGCAAAAGTCAGGAAATATGAGCTGATGGGGTTTTAATTTAACAGAGTTGCAGGATTTTTAAAAGGTGGGATGGGACTTGGTGGTTCTAGTGTTAAAAGCCGGCTCAGATGAGCTGCTCACTTGGCTCTTGGGTTTTTGATAGTTTATTTTTAATAAAGTCCCGTTTAAGTGAACCTCTTTTGTGGGCACTCTCCTTGCCACATACCTTAAGTCAGTTTGTGACATTTGGGGTCTTGTCGAGCTTTTTTTTACTTGTCGATGGTCAACTAAGCTTGTGATCTGCTGAAAGCTAAACTGGTTTTAATTGCTTTTCTTGAGTGCACCTTTTAGGATTCAGCATTGTAGCCAAGATTTTGAGAAGTTTCACACAAGATGGCATTTTCTTTGCATTAATGACTTTCACTGCTTTTGTAGTTTTGATTGATGTTAGAAGAAGGCAGCATTAGTTCTCTTTTTGTTTGGTTAACAAACGTCTTAGTTCTCTTGAGTTACATAAGCTTGCATGAGCCATGCATCCCTATTATTACATTAAAGTGGTTGATCTCAATAGGAGACCAACCGGGTTGTTTTTTTTTTACTTTAGCAGGGCAGAAAACGTGGCTGAAGACAGTATCTTGGGAGTTTTTCTCTAGTTTCCAGAGGGTTGCCAATTTCTGGTTGTCTTGTGATGCCAGTGGAATCAGTGCCTAAGTGCCCACCACAAGGATCTGTCTAGGGTTGAGATTAGTTGGGACTGGTTACCTAGGGAGCTTGAGCTCTGTGGCTTTTATTTATACTTTTTTACGGTGCTAACCCACACAAGCAGACAAATCATTCAACACTCCCACACCGCCACAAACTCCGACAAGAGAGTCCCTAGCTCACCAGCAGATTCAAAGCCCTTTTTCTAGAAGAAGTCTTTCCAGCACCTGAACTCACCTCCAGCTAAATTTGGACAAAATCTGATGTACTAAACACAGCCCAATTTTCAGTGGCTTTTGGGCTACATTAAAGCTGGCCAAATTTGAGTGAAATTCTGAGGAATTCTGCTTTTAAAGAAAAATGGTGACACTATGACCTGGTGACACCCTACATGAAATAAACTAAATGTCAGTTTCTATGCAGACAAATACTCGGTTTTATGTCCCATCCCACCAACAGACTGTGTCTATAAGACAACCATTGGGGCTGATGGAGCCTTCAGCCCGCATTCTTTCTATTGTCCAGCACAAGTCTGATTGTATAAAAATCTGAGCTCAGTAAACACTTTCCCGATAAGTTTATGGTGTTAGTCATTAGTTTTAAGTCTTACTGAATAAAACATTCAGTTCATTTTGGAAATTATGTTTCCTATTTCAAGTAAAAATAATTATTTCTAACCCCATCATTGCTGCGACACAGGGGACATGTGAGCATTTTAGCTGTCGCAGTCATCACTTCACATTTTACCTTCCTAACATTATCAAATACAGCTGTTGTTAGGAAATACTGCCTCTTTAACGGCTGAAAATCTATAACCCTGCACAAAGAGACAGTTAGCAGTCAAAAATAACTGCATTTAACCAGTGTTACTGTGGTTAAAGAGGCTCTGGTGGCCTTTACTGTGCAATGGAAGATTTAACTGAACATAAAGCAGACCTGTCATTACTAAGTAGACCAAATGGTGCCTGTATGACTAAGTGTGAATTTGTGATAACACTTCTAAGAATTCACACCCAGAGATGATTAAAATACAGACTGTCTTAAAGTGACACGTCCGAGGTTTTACATACATACTTACATTTCACATATAGGTCAACACAAATATTTGATTTAATTCTTTTTTTTGTCTATTTTCACATCTGGAATTTAGTTTATTTGTTTCGATGTTTTTGGGAAAAGCTGATAAAGCCTTTTAAAAAGGTCGATTTTTAGATAGAGTTTCCTCCTCAACCGCTTAACATGTTCATCATATAAAGGAAAAAGGTTTACGCTGAAAAAGTTGACATAACCGATGCACAGCAGTGAATATTACAAACAAACAAATAACAAACAAACAAGCAAAGAGCCAGTAAATAAAAACAAGCAGAGTGACAGCAGAGGTTTAACAGAAACATTTAATTTGGTATAGAAAAAATGAGTACTCACCTGAAACATCATCCACCCAGACTGAGACTGACTCTGACCGTGTGTGTGTGTGTGTGTCAGGATGTGGTCACACGCTCTTCCTCTCTCTGGTCGACTCTTCAGACTCTGCGTTTCTTCCTCATGATTACGAGTTTAGAGGCCGAGAAGATCAAAGCGCTCAAAGAAAGAAATATAAGACATGAAAACCTGACAAACAATCAAATAAGATTCTTAAAAAGCACAAAATATGTGTGGTTTTTAAGAAGCTTTTTAAGAATAAATGAAGATTTTCCATTTTAATGCTGACTGAATCACTGTGGTCAGCATTTGTATTCGGTTACAACAAAGCCAGTAAAATGGTTTCCTAATCACAGCAGATGTTGCTGCAGATGTTTTAAAAAAGTTTGTTTTTGGTGGTTTTGTTGCCCATGTTGGTGCTTCCTGAAATGTCCAAATCCAGATTAAAGTAAAAGTGAAACAAATAAAACTGCACAGATTAGTGAAGCTTGATGTTTACTCTGAGAATAATTAAACAACCAGCAGATTTATATTTATATTTTTTACATACATATTTTTGTTCATAATTTAATTTATTTATTTTTTTAAATATATAGTTCTATGTTATAAAATTAGAGTTAATACTCTACCAGGTCACAGTTGTGTTTATTCTCTTACCTAAGTCTGTGTAAATTAAAGTTAAAGCAAATAAAGTACATTTTTATTCAGAGAAATAAAGGAAATAAAGAAACTTATGGGCGGAACTGCTGTCAGGCAGATTGAAGGGCAGCACGGCTTCTTTCTCAGTGAAGGACCGAGTTCAAGTCAAGTCACACACAAGCTGGAAATACATGAATCTGAACGGTTTGTATTTCCAAAATAAAAGCAGAGACTCTGCTTCTCTGCTGTGTAGTTCAGACACATTTTAAACTCTGTTTGCTTTTTGTCACATCTGTTTGTATCCACAGAACATCACACATAAAAGAGACAATTACAAGAGCATTTTAAAAAGCAATTATGTGTGTACTTCATAACTGTATTAATTTCTGTGCTACCCTTTGAATAGTTTGTAGCAAGTTTTTTTTTTTTTTTTTCACAGTAGGATATGAAGTCTTTTCTCTTAGTTTTTGTTGTATCTGATTAAGGTCAGTCAGATCAAAACCTTACTTTAATAAATCAGTTAGCGTTAAGCGAGACAGTGTGCAGGAATTACATTAAATTGTCTTGTTGGTCTTTTCTCTTAATAAAATGTTCAGCGGACACTCTGAAAGTATATATGTCCTCACTCAGCAGATATTTTATGAGGCTCTGCTTTACCGAGCTTCAGCCTTCTTAGTTTTGCTTTAAAATATTAGAATGTGATTTTGTGTGTATGGTGAGTATTTTTGCTGGTCAGTCACATATTAAAGTGTTCCTAATATTCTGTCTCTCAATGAGTAGTGGTAACAGATTCCTTAAAGTAGAATTTGTGGCAGAGCTTGTGTTCAGTGAGAGTCTGAATATGTACATTTAAAAAATAATAATAATAATAATAAAATGCTACTTTATCCCCGCTACATTATAACTATTAATATAATATTTTTATGTGGGGTTTTTTTCTCCACATTTATGAAAAGTAGAGTATCGATAAAATGTGTAGACAGCTCATCTTTAGACCACCTCAGTCCGGCAGGAAAACTAAACCATTATTTTAGCCACATTTAACAAAAATTAAAAAAATAAAATGCAATTTTAAAAAAGTAGTACTTAATAATTCTCCTTATTCTGCATTTAAACAAATGAATCACGATTTAAATTTGAAAACACTGTCACACTTGAAAAATAGCAATAAGAAATTCAGACTAGACTATTTAACTATAAATCACATTCATACCCAGGTAAGTAAATTAATTTGCATTTGTATTTTCTTCTTGTTGTCACACAAGGTTTTGGTTTTTTTTTTAAATTCTATTCCAACTTTTTATTTTATTTATTTTATTTATTTCAGACAGAACAAATATTTACTGTGACGACACTAAATAAAGCGGCTTCGCTTAGTTTTACTTTGAAGGTTCGTAGCGGAAGTCGTGTGCAGTTCGTGTCGGGACCAGCAGCTCCTCTCCGGTCCGGTGAGCGGAGAGCAGCGGCCGCTTTCGGTCCCGGTAAAGGCGGTTCGTCCTCGTGAAGTAAGTCGCAGCTTCAGCTCGTGTTTCAGAAACAGGAGGAGGAGGAGGAGGGAGGGCGAAGCTGAAGCTGAAGCTAACAGCTTAACGTTCAGGGAAGGCGGGGTCTGTGTCGTCACACGTTACGTTTTACGTCGTGAGCGTGGTTCAGTTTAAAACCAACGATACATTGTAACTGTTTATGTTACCGCTTCCGCTCCTTTGTTGTTTTTGTCGTTAAAGCAACTTTGTTGCTGATTTTAGGGGAAAATGTTTCAAACTTATTAAATCTGAACAAAAAAAAAAAAAGCTTTTTTTTTTTTTTTTTTTTTTTTATAAAAAAAAAATTTTGAAAATATATATT
>VUQS01018266.1:2246-13588 GCA_015108495.1 Heterochromis multidens | reverse complement strand
GAGTCCTGGCCTGACGAGGTAGCTCTTCTGTGTTGTGCCATCCGCTTGGCCAAAGGTTGTTTGGTTTCCCCAGTGTATAAGTCACGGCAATCCTCCTGGCACTTAACAGCGTACACTATATTACTCTGTTTGTGCCGGGGGACCCGGTCCTTAGGATGGACCAATTTTTGGCGTAGCGTGTTTTGGGATTTGAAAGCCACAGAGACGTGGTGTTTTGAGAAAATGCGTCTCAGCTGTTCCGATACTCCTGACACATAAGGGATCACCAAAGGTTTTCGCTTAGGCAACAGTTGTCCTTCTTCTCTCCTGGATCGCCTGGAGCCTTCTTTAACCACATTTACTCAGGGCCTTTTTGATGTGCTGTTCTACTGCTTCCCTGGCCTTAAATACTGATCTGTATGCGTTGGTTTATGGTACACACTGACTTTCAAATGCCCCCCATTGCTGATGGAATGGCCCATTGTTAGTCAATGGTGCTGGTTTCGGTCATTATGCAAATGTACTTTTTATAAGGTTGGGGAAACCTGCAGTCAGCTGAGACTGAAGAAGTCACTTTAATAGTGATGAAACGTTTCTCCCGCTGAAAACGCTACGTCCAGATGAACAGATTCAGCTTTTTGGGAAACATTTTTATAACTATGTGTCTGTATTTTATGATCATTTAAGAAATGAAAGATCATTTAAATTATTAAGGTATTTACATTATTTATCATAATATGTGCATTTTTGTTTTGAAAAGATCAAATAGATTTGAAAACAAATCTAGGCATGTCGTTTGAAAATGTTTGTCATCTCTCAGAGAGACTTGTTTTCATTTGCTCAACAAAACCTAAAACTGCAGTCAGATTCAGGCTTTTACCTGAAGTGGAAAGCATGAATACCTTGATAACAAGCTGATTAACAAACTAATGAATAAAATAAAATAAAAAAAGGGTAACCATCTTAATGGTTTCACTTGAATGTGAAACTCAAAATTACTGGTGTGTGTTGACCTAATTTTCATTTTTTCTGGTCATCATGTTAACTGCAGCTTCTGTCCTTCTGTGTTAAAGGCCTGACTCATTCTGTAACCCCCCATTCTCTTGTTCTGTCTTTAGAGAGAAAAATCAAATAGCACGTTTTTGCCTTGAATATACCACAGCTATGAGGTGACCGTTGTTGGAAAAAAATTGTTTGGCTGCTTCATGATTATTTTTTACCTTTTCTTTCTCTTTCAATCAGAAATCATCCACTCGCCGTTCAGATCCAAACCTGCCTAACCTGCCTGATATTGGAATCTATGACGAAGTGAAAAAGCTTGCTGGGCTTGAGATCAATGGTGAGTGAGCTTTCATCCGTTTGTGCATTTTCCTGCAACCATTCATGCAGAAAGCAAAGGTTCTGTACTGATAGCAAATGTTATGCAAATAAAAACTGCAGAAAATATGCAAAGGTTTGAGATAATTATGTGAATAAGTCATTTCTGTGTGTGGTAATGTATTTGTCCATTAGATGGGTCTCCATATGGCAAACTTTGGGAAGGTTCCAGCCCACGACCACAGTCTAGTCTTACCCACTTGACCAGGATCAACTTGGATGACTTCATCTTCCACAAAGTCTTAGGAAAAGGCAGCTTTGGCAAGGTATGGAGCAACCACATCAGTGTGAAACAAACTGTGAGACTGCTGTCTTAAAAACTAGAGAGAAAAAAAAAGACAGAATAGGAACAAGTGAACCAACAACACTCCAGTCAACACCTATCAACTGTCATCATTACAATGGAGGCTATAGTCCTCTCATAGAAATTATTACATAGACTGTGGGTGTTTCATCAAATAGTGAATTAAAATGCTAATACTCTCCACTCCTCTCCTCTCCTCGTCGTAGGTCCTCCTGGCAGAGCTGAAGGGACGTGGAGAGTATTTTGCTGTGAAGGCTCTGAAGAAAGATGTAGTGCTTATGGATGATGATGTGGAGTGCACAATGGTAGAGAAAAGAGTCTTGGCTTTAGCCTGGGAAAACCCCTTCCTAACACACCTTTACTCAACCTTCCAGACCAAGGTACTCCCTCTCCATGTCGTTAGTGACTGCATATTTTCTGGATCAGTACTTACATTACATTTCATCATTATGTCTTTGCTATTAAAAATGAAATCTTTCTTCAGGAGCATCTGTTCTTTGTGATGGAGTATCTGAATGGAGGTGACTTGATGTTTCATATTCAGGAGAAAGGGCGCTTTGAGCTCTACAGAGCCACGTGAGTCACATCCGTCACACAGCCATCGTGACATACTGTACATTACTCAGTGGAAACGCAATTCCTGCCATCCTTACTGAGTGCTCACATGCTTGTGTAGCTTGCCAGGGACTGACACTTACAGAATATACTTGTAAAGAGGAGCATATGTTTACCGTCTCTTTGCCACTTTATTTGTTTGTCTCTTATTATGTTTTATTTTCTTTTATATGATGTACTAAAGTCGAAAGGATTGGAGCAGTGCTGGCATCCATTAGCTCCTGTTCTCTAGAAGACATGCCTTGTAAGGAGTGAACAGCTCTTAATGTTTGTGTATGGGGAGATATCAGTTACTACCACCCACTTCTCATCACACTATGGGAATCTCTCCAGAGAAAAACAATCGCAAGCTGGTGAAATAAAGCGTTATGAAGTCCAAAATTTGGTGGCACCTTGACTGCCAGCTAAACTTTTACTTTTATTAAATTACACATTTACAAACCTGCTGACATTCCTTAGCAAGTGCTATTAAACACACAAATCAGGATTCAAGGAGATTAATATGAGAGCAATGATCATGTTATGTGATGTTTAGAACAGAGAAAATGCTTGCTTTTTACTCAGTTATAAATTTCCTGCATTAAGAGCAGAATTTCTTTGGAAAATAATTTGGTTTGGCTGTACGTAGCAGAAAATACAAATAGTGTACAGTCGGTTTTTAAGACTGAATACATTTGCTATAATTTTCCTTATAAACTACTAAATTGCTTTATGATCTGCTTTCTAGCTGCTGTTATTGGTCACTGATCTTACATCTCCTGTAGTTAAATCAGCGACTGTGTTCAGTACCTTTGAGATGACAGGAGTAATTTTCTACTTTACAAACACTGACACCTGATCTTTTGTTGGCATCCTCTAAAATTCCCCTCACTCAGTGACTGTATTCACCCTGGGTAATTTATCCTCAGCAAGTGAGACAGAGAGAGTGGGCTATTTCATTACCTTACAATTCATTCCTTTATGTGTTTGCATCTTTTTATGTTAATGCTTAAAACAAGGATACCAAGGTAAAACAACAAAAATTCTGTGGTTCACAATACCAAATTTAAGTCAATCCCAGCAAAGTAATAAATTAATTTATTTGAACAAATTTGCTTTTATTTAAACACACACAGTGTGCTTACAGTCTGTGGTGCTAACCATGCATTGTTGTTTTTGAAGACTGAATGGTAATATTACTAATAGCAGCAAGCTCATGTTATGGGCTGTCCTGCTTTATCTGGTGCAGATGCTTGCAAACTAGACAACACAAAGAATTCATTCTACACAAAGGTCAATGACCTATTTTGCAATGTCCAAAAAAGTGATTTGGATCCACACCAAATTTTAAGGGGTTCTCCTTTCCCCATACTCCGCCTCTCCACCTCTATCAAACAAATTCATAAAATTCAGTTTGGTAGTTTTGCCTGTCTTGCCGACAAAAAACACCTCCACCATGGCTATAACATTGCAGGTTAGAGCCATGTTGTCTGTATAAAGTAAACAACTAAAATTCATGTAAAAACAAGATGCTTATCTTTAGGGCACTTACACTTAGAATGAATGAAATAAAATAAGAACTTTGAAATTCTCTGCAGGGAAATTGTTTTGTAACAGCCCTAATACTAGAGAGTTGTAAAATCCCACAAGAACACAAGCCCAACACAACACAGGACTGCAAGAAATCACTGGGATGCATAGTCTGTAGTCTCAATGCAAGAGTGGATGATGTCACACGGAGTTGCCAGTTTGCTGGAGAGAGGGATGTAAACAACAGCCAAGCTGGCATGTGAAAAGTCCGTGGGTATGTAGTGTGGAAGTAGCCCCACGGTTAACGGTTAAATATGTGGGCTGCAGAAACGTTCCTTCACAGTAATGTGACAAGGGTGGCACCATCTGTTGTTAATAAAAGTGGCAAATCATCCACATCTTTATTTATTACGCTTGGATTTATTCCTGTCCACCCGAACCGTCTGAAAGCGGTTGATGGTAATGAAGTGATCTGAAATATATCCTGTAGCCATGTCTCTGTAAAACATAACAGCACAGTCATTAGACTCATTACCTTGTCCATCTCATGCCCAACAATATAATCTTCTGTGCTGGTAGAGGGGAGATACAGCTTAGATCCCCCACTTTCCGTCATTCTGTTATCTTTTTGTTCCTCCTATGAAGTCTTCTCTGATTTCTGTAGGGATGCCTGTTGTTGTGAAAAAGACAAAACAGCCTTCTCCCAACCACCTGCACTTGCCGCCACCATGCCAGTAGGGAAATTGTCCAATACCTACAATATATAATTTTCTGGTAACTTCTGTACCATAGAATAATTCCCATCAACTTGGTACTGAAATGTCAGCTCTAATGACATTGGAAGCAACACACAAGATTACAATGTCTAAACTGTAATCTTCTATGTTGCCTCACAGCCTCTCACAGAATAAAAGGCATGTCCTGGATCTGGTTATGCAACATTTTTCCTTTGGCAGTGACTGAATTGCAGAGTCTCAGCTAAGCTCGTTGCCTGCCGCCACAAAGGCTACTGCTAACCTGACAAAGACTAGTCTCATCCATCATTTCAACTTTCCTTCAACTTGCTTCCCGCTTGTATGCATATTGAGGCGTCCTCTTGCATTCCTGTGTTTTAGTTTTGTTCTTTGTGGTGCAGGTTTAGACCTGCTTGTACATATGAGTGCACTGCCTGACTTATTCTATGAGAACTGCATTTATAATGATGTTAAGTGAGAGATATTGAATAGATATAACCCGACAGCCTATTCAGTTCTGTTCAGCAGGTCATTTAGTGACACTGTGCAGGAACTAGGTTGGAGAGACGGCTTCTCTGTCTGCTCTCAGGACTCGGTTGTTTCACCCGACACAGATGACAAGAGAAGCAGGTCAGCGATAGGCTAATCACTGGGCTCGCAGCAGCTCTTGAGTTACACATTATGAGAGTGTTATTCACCTGTCTGCTACTCCATACAAATGTCCTCTTCAATAATTCAGGTCTACACTGAAATGAGTCTGCAGTTACACCAGTGTTAAGCTGCCAGCTATGTACTGAGATAGCTCCAGTGCTGGCCTGTAGCTTTCCATCAGAGATGAGTGTCTGATATTTCTGTCTCTGACTCCTTTGTCTTGCCAGGTTCTACTCTGCTGAAATCATTTGTGGTCTTCAGTTCTTACATTCCAAAGGCATCATCTACAGGTCAGAGCACAAAACATGAATTTCACCTGAATATAAAGTGCATACACTTAAAATACAGTTTTCTTTACATAATTCCTGATCATTTTGGATTTTTTTAATTTCACCAATGATTTCAATAGCAAGTGTAATGAGAAAATGAACTTGCAGAGTCTCCAAACTTGGTTGGTTAGGTAATCCCACGCATTTTGACACATTTTTTTCTGAAAGTTTAATTATTATTGTGTGGCATGCATTGAGCAAGGACTGTTATGAAAACTGTGGACTTGGATATAGTCCAAAAATATGATTTAAAATTAAAAAAAATATGGATTTTGTGAAGAGGACAATGTAAATGTGTTCATTTGTTACACTAAGAAAAGCTGACTCCTGACATTTCAGGACCATGCAAGACTAAGATAACTGTTATAAAATTTCTAGTAAATTAGCACAGAAACAGTAGACTATTTGATTACTTATCTCAAATACATTTCATATCTCTGCAGAATTTAGATTTTTCTAGTTATAGTGAAATGAACTGAAATCAGGGGCTACCTTTAAATACAGCCAAAATTAAACATCCTTAAAAAAACGAAGTTATAGGTACTGCATACATTATACAAAACTGCTGCTTTTATAATGGATAGTAGTGTGTAAAAACGTTACAGTTCAATTGGGAAATTCTTTTGTAATCACATATTAATCCCATAAAGGTTTATTTAAAACATAAGCATTATTGTGAGGTCTTAATTACGTGGTCAATTTTGTTCTGACAAAAACAAAATAATTTTGTAAAACCATTGTGATCAACATTGCTCACATTTATATCCAAACCTGGTCCCATTTTTTTTTTTTTAATTTTCAGGGATCTTAAGTTAGACAATGTGATGCTGGACCACGAGGGGCACATAAAGATTGCTGACTTTGGCATGTGCAAGGAGAATGTGTTTGGAGAGAATCGCGCCACAACTTTCTGCGGTACTCCTGATTACATTGCTCCAGAGGTACAGTTTTTTTCCAAAGTTCTCTCTCGTGCTGAAATAATCAAATCTGCAGCTGAAACCAAAACCTTGAAGTGCCTGTCCAGTTTAATTCTTATTTATAATTTTGTGTTTCAACTCAGATCCTGCTGGGACAGAAGTACTCATTCTCAGTTGACTGGTGGTCATTTGGGGTGTTGCTATATGAGATGCTGATTGGTCAGTCGCCTTTTCATGGAGATGATGAGGATGAGCTGTTTGAGTCCATTCGCATGGATACTCCGCATTATCCTCGATGGATCAGCAAGGAGTCGAAAGACCTGCTCGAGCGGGTCTGTACCATATCTTTCATACTAAATACAGGGGCCCCAGATAGTAAACTTCCATGAGC
Organism: Heterochromis multidens; assembly: GCA_015108495.1. Classification (NCBI taxonomy): domain Eukaryota; kingdom Metazoa; phylum Chordata; class Actinopteri; order Cichliformes; family Cichlidae; genus Heterochromis; species Heterochromis multidens. The sequence continues at coordinate 6,782 of VUQS01018266.1, read as the reverse complement.
TTCATGTGGTTATTTCATTAAGTGCTAGCTAGACTAGTGTTTGATCAAAAGAAAAAGAATAAAGACTGGTGTTTCCATCTGCAGTAATGTATATTTGGTGGCTTTGTTTTGGGAGAGTGGCAACAAGACCCCAGCACAAAAGAATGGGCATCATTGACAGTAGATAGGACGTTGATTAAGTCAGAGACAGCATGAAAAGGAGCAGCTGGGGTGGGTTGCAAAGTGGCTTGCAGTGGCACAGAAACAGTGTGCAAGATAAAGCAGCTTAAATTGCATACCATATATGGGATAGCCAGTTGGATGCGTAGAACGGTAACTGAGCTGAGACATCGACTGATGTGGGCTGGCACTGAGATCAGCTGATCCACTGAGATTGTTCCAAGGCTTAACTTGGAACGCTGAGGCAGGCCAAAAAGATGAATAAAAATTAAAGGTTAGTAAAATTAAATCAGCCTTTCTTTTAAGGGAGCATGGACGTAGCCCTCTAAATGTTAACAAAACGTATTTGGACAAGTTCTGAGTGTCAAACGTAGTTGAACATATCCATTGTTAATGTGGTGTACTACACCTGCAGTCACTCTGCCAGGGGTATTGGTCTTAGACTGTCATAACCTCGTAGAGTCCTGACCTGAACAACTTCAATTGCCTACAGAGTGGGAAATGAGGGTAAAAAGTCAGCTTGTTATTATGCCCATGAGAAGGGAACATTAACCACAGCTGTTAGAGAAGCTAGTTGAGTCTGTGCTGAGACAGTTCTGCATGCTAAATGATGGCAAACTAAGTACTAAAACACTGTAATGGAGATCTGAAAGAACTCTGCAGCTTTGCAGTTAATGAAATTTATTTAAACCTGATATATGTAACTGAAAAGCTTTCATATTTGACACATAATCACATCTATTCCTTATGTAACCTTTCTGACTTCCCTGCCCTGCAGTTGTTTGAGAGAGACCCAACTCGCAGGATAGGAATTGTGGGTAATATCCGGTTACACCCCTTCTTCAAGAGCATTAACTGGCAGGCGTTGGAGATGAGAGAGATTGAACCCCCCTTCAAACCCAAAGTGGTATGCCTCACACATGTCACTGAGGATTGAAAAATTGTGGATCTTGTACTATGATTACTTGAAAAAACATTTTACATTTTGCTGAGATTTGTTTGTGATCACTTCCAGAAAGCGCCGAATGATTGCAGCAACTTTGACCGGGAGTTCCTCAGCGAGAAGCCTCGTCTTTCCCACAGTGATAAGAACTTCATAGATTCCATGGACCAGTCGGCATTTGCTGGTTTTTCATTCATGAACCCCAAGATGGAGCATCTTTTAGAAAAATGATGTCATGCATGTCAGACTCAAGTTACTCCCCCCGTGTTTATGGGACACTTCACCTGCTTGCAGATGAGCAAGCCGTTCCACAATCAGTATTTGTGTCACCTTATTTTAAACACAAACTATTCTCGGGTACGTATCGAGCAACACATGGGCCCTTGTACTGTATATATTGATATTTCATTTATGTGCATGCTTATTATTTGTATAGGTTGTGAAGGCCTGTGTGTGAGTAATAATATAAGAGTGGGAGTCTGAAAAATCCTTACATTCCACTTGATGTCATTGCTACCATCTGCTGCCATTATGTGTCCCTTTTATATTGAAAATCAACTCCACTGGGGATAAAAAAAATATGAAATGGAGGAAAAAGGCTACAGGAATTAATTGTACTTTATGCTTCAGATATAGATTGTATTTGTGAATGAGGTGACTGCATGTGTAGAAGTCCCAGACCAAGAAAAAACAATCCATCTTTGAAATATAGCTTAAATATGAATGTTATGTTTTTGAACATCTGACTTCTTGCCTTTGACTTCATGAATAAGAAGAACTTGTGGTTGTAAAGTTGACTGAACAGTGCCATGTAACGATCAAACTTAAACCCTACAGCTGTTCTCAGCAGTATAGAAAAGTCCTGTTTGTGGGGGTGCACTGAGTGCAGCCATGGGTGCAAAAATAGTAGTTAAATGACTAATCAGTGAGCAGGAAGCCACTAAAATGCTGTATATAATATTTATGTATATTGTTGTTAACATGTATATTGGTTTGCAAAGGATGTACTTTTTTTTTTTTTTTACTGTCTCCATATTTCACATCTAATTAAAAAACCATCAACTCCCAAGTCTGGGCTCCTTTTATCATGTGATTTTAAAGTAAGAATAAGAATAAGAATAAGAATAACTTTATTGATCCCAGAGGGAAATTCATTTGTCTGACAGCTCATCTGCTGTTTGTACTGAAATTGTAAAGCCTGATGACTGTGGGTGCGAATGATGATAAGTGCACTTATAAGAAAAAGTTTTAAATAAATTGGCTTTTAGGGGCAGGATCAAAGCTGATCTAAAGCAAGGCATCCTTATTAATGAAATAATCCATGGGTCAAAAACAAGTTAGATGTTTGTTCCCTTTTCAGATATTCATTCTGAGTTCAATCTTTATTCATACAATTAAAATTTTAAAGCCTTTTAACTTTAATCTGTTTTAGACTTGACAAACACCCAGGAGCCATGGTAGAAACAAAACCTGTATCCTTTGATTGGATTTTGTAGATTCATAAATAAACCAAAACAAGAATCGGTGTGTGTGTGTGTATATATATATATATATATATATATATATATATATATATATATATAAAATAGATAGATAGATAAACTGAGATTCTATTGAAGCTACTGAAAAAATAATAATAAATTAAAATAAAATAAAAAATCCCTAGCCTGACATGTTTTTGTGGCGGAAACCAGCTTCCACAGAGACCTAAATGACAGAATGAATTGGTTTGTTTTTTTCCGATCGTGCCGTTGCCAGGCAAAATCATCGATAGATTATCAATAGGAATGTTACGCTATCTAGCGGCAGAGCCGCTGAATGGAGAGTTGTGTCAGCGGAGTTTCAGAGTGCGGGATCGTCCATTCAACGGCTCTGTCTAGCGGAACTACGGTGAATGCAACGTTGGCGTGACGTCACCACGTAATACGCTTACTGAAAATGTATACGGAAGTATTGGTGTGCAGTCCACAGCTTCTTCTGCCGGTCACAACTGACACCTCATACTAGCTCTACTGGAATAATGTCTGTTGTTATCGGTTTGTAATGCAGCCGAGATAAGAGTTCCCACAGTATGACAGTATTATGATCCTTGTCCAGCGGACACCTCGTCAACTACACACCTGACTAAAGTTTGCACCGAACCAGAGGAAGTCCAAAATGAGCTCTCAGGACATACTGCAGAGTGTGTCCACTTTAGCATCGTATAATGTGTTGCTACAGGTAAATACACACATGACGGTAACACAGTAGTGGACGTGTGTTGAGTATTCACAGTATACATATATATTTTTGTCCGGTTTTATGCCTTCAGGTGATGTTCCGTGTACTCACCTTCTTCCTGAATGCCTTCACACTGCGGTTTGTGTCCAAAGAGCTGATTGGGGTTGTCAATGTCAGGTAAAGTTTGCAGGCAAAGATCACACTGATTTTCGTGCTCCAGCAGCTGTAACATGTGTCTTTACGTATATCTTTATTATCCAGGCTTACACTGCTGTATTCCACATTAGTATTTTTGTCCAGAGAGGCTTTCCGGAGGGCCTGTCTGAGCGGGTATTCGGGGAAAAACCACAGCTGGAGACAAGTTATCAATCTCCTATGGATGACGTGAGTTGATTAAATGGCAAAATAGGGATTTTGATTATCAGCTTTTGATGCTCAAATCTTGTTTCTCATTTTTCAGGGTACCCCTTGGTGTGTTATGGGCAGCCCTGCTGGTATGTGTGTGGCTGTGGTTCTTGGAGGTCCCAGATGCTCAGACTGTCCCTTACTACAGTCCTGCTGTGGTGCTGTTTGCCTTATCAGGAGTGCAGGAGCTCCTGGCTGAGCCCTTGTGGGTCTTGGCTCAAGCTCACATGTTTGTCCGATTGAAAGTGGTCGCTGAGAGTTTAGCAATGATCGCAAAGTGCAGCATAACTGTGGTGCTGGTGGTGTGTGCCCGTGAATGGGGCCTGTACATCTTCTCTGCTGCTCATGTAAGATATCAGCTGATGCCTTCTTTATCTGCTTAATTTCTGTAGATATTTCTTTGAACTTTTCATGATGTCGTGCTGTGTGCACTTCTCTTAGTTGTTGTACACAGGGATCCTGGTGCTATGCTACGCTGTTTACTTCATTCGTTTCTTGGGTTCTAAAGAGGCAGCCAGGAACAGTTTCCCACTGCGCCGTGTTGGAGATTTGCTGCCCCGCAGAGAGTATGGAGAGGTAGTTGGCCTAGCATGGCACTATGCATTACTCATCATTTATCCCATCAAAATCATAGTGGCTCATTCCATCTCAAATCACTGTGTGCCTTCTGCTGTACCATCTCCAAATTTGCATACAAACTTTATGGCCCAAAGTTTGGACATATATAAAGAGTGCTGTGAAATATTAGCTACATATATGAAGTTCTTTTCAAGACACTTTTTTTTTTTTTTTTTTTAAATGGTCTTTTG
>VUQS01018261.1:12794-27610 GCA_015108495.1 Heterochromis multidens | reverse complement strand
CGTTCAACATCCCCCTGACCTCGGTCTCGCATCTGCTCCTTTTCCTGGAAGAAAGACAAAAACAAAAACACCCTCCCCAAGATACTCTTCTATCTGTACTGTATGAACTTATTGAAGGTCCCTGTGGATCCACTAAGTCTGACCTTTCTTAATCTTTAGAATGTGGGCCTAAGTTTTCTTTAAAGACTATTTTCTACCAAGTTATTTATTAAACTTTAATTAGTAAAAATTTAATAAGCACAAAGCAAGTGTATGTAAGCGTGCTGCTAATCTTTCTGCAACTCAACATGTCATTCTCATATTTCAATCCAGTCATAGCGCTGAACTGAAGCTCTTGACCCTCTGTACATGGAATCAACTCTTTAATAAGCACAATAGCAATGTTTATATTAAATCACACAAAAAATAGCTTTATTTAATCATTTTAATCCTAACACCTTCAGTGAGAATCTACAATGTAAATAGTCATGAAAATAAAGAAAAAACATTGAATGGGAAGGTGTGTCCAAACTTTTGACTGGTAGTGTACCTTGGTGGTAACAAGTGGTTGTTTGAGTTACTGTTCCTTCCTTCCCTTCTCTGACCTCTGGCATCAACCAGGCATTTTCACCCAGAGAACTGGGTATTTCTCACTGGGTATTTTTCTCTTTTTCACACCATTCTCTGTAAACCCCAGAGATGGTTGCTGACCTACTGGGATTTTCCTGCACAGTTCCTGAAATATTCAGACAAGCCCATCTGACAACAACAACCATGCCACATTCAGGTCACTTAAATCATCTTTCTTCCCCATACTTCCCCATTTGAACTTCAGTAGGTGATCTTGACCATGTCTACACACCTAAATGCATTGAGTTGCTGCCATGTGACTGGCTTAGATGTTTGTTTGATTAGATGTTTGCGTTAAGGAGCAGTTGAACAGTTGTACCTAAAAACTGGCCAGTTGGTGTATTTACCTGCCAAATTAGAAACATTCATCTCAGTTTAGGCCAGTTTCATCACTCATTCCTCTTTCATTCCTCTGCATACATGCAATTCAATGCATTCCATCAGCTGGAGAGATTTCCCAAAGCAGATATTTATAATGCATTCCATAAATGAAGAGCCTAATCAGCAGATCCCTCTAGCCTGATGCGTCAATCGGTTTTCTAATCTCATTTCTAATTTATATCACTCTGGCCCCAACAAACTCAGTGCTGTGAAGAGCATTTTGACATTAATCCTTCAAATTTGCAATGGGCAATGAAGCAAGGCAAGAGTGGTTTGGCATGAATCCCATTCACAATTTAATGCATAAAACTCCATGAAGTGTCTTCATTTGTCTTTTATTCAAGTTCATCTGTGCTCTATGAATGAGTTTAAAGCTGTGTAGATGTGTCTGTTCTCCCAACAAGTGGAAGAAGTTCTTAGGATGCATATGACAGCACATCGAAAACATAAAGGAGAATCAGCTTTACCATTAATATTAGGTGTAGGTACTTTTTACTCTGTGTCAAATAAATGTGATCCATACTGATGATTGTTCTTGTTACGGGACAGGTTTGGTTATGTTCTTGTTCTTGCCATTTAGATTCTTTTGAATAACACTTTAAAGCCAACATGAGATGACCTTTAACACTGTTAAGAGGTGTGTGTGTATATGTGTTTGTGTCTTTGCAATTTTTCTTGACATTTTATCATAAAAGGTCACAGCACTTTTGAGTTTTGTGTTTGTTGATTCTGTCCTGAAAATCAAAGCTAACCTCTGTGGGTTTTTTTCTTACAAATTTCACAATGGTTGTGGATGTTCAAGGCACAGTGCTGTGTCTATAGCCATTTCTGAGTTCTGTGGTTTAGGAACATGACATTTTGTATAAGGGTCCACCTCTGTATGTGGCTGAAGGGCAGCCTGCTGTATCATGTTATTAAAGCCAGCAACAGGGACAGTTCCATACTTTCAAGCCAACATTACCTTTTTAAATTCATCTATTTGCCAATCTGGTCAAAATTTGCTTTTATTTTTCTTGTCATTTTGACAGTGCCTTAATAGGTTCTACTATTTTTCTGCAACCTGGTATAGCCACTCAGACTTCTGGGTATGGCAAGATGCTGAGGTTGTCAGGGGACACCACTAACAGTGTTTTGCCAAAGAAATCTTTAACACTTTGAGGTTACAGGAGTGAAACCAATTCAGTTAGTTCACAGTTCTGTCCATTCAAATGTCTGAAAGAATTACAGTTTACTTGTGCAAACAGGCATGGTGACTAAGCGAACATAACTGATCAACTGAGTTATAATATTTTGCTGCCTCAATTCTAAATATTTTCTCTCCCCATGGAAAAATGAAAGTCATTGGTCACCTTTGTAAACATGTAAAACAACCAGTGTTTACTTAAGGACTGTTCTTGCTCAGATAGAAATGCAGATGGGGCATGGTAGCATCACAGAACTTGATGAAAGGAGGGACAAGTCCCACATTTTTTACTGTTGTTATTCTGTCACCTACCAGGAAGCGTTTCACTCTAAACCTTATCCAACTAATTTTAGTCACTTGAACTTTATTATAGTTATTTGCTGCAGTTTTTGCAAGCAAATATTTTCATCCTGCTTGACTGGGGATTGGACCAGATTGAAAATTGCTCAAACAGGGGATTTTGTATTTTAATTACCCATATCTATTTTACACAATAAGCTATTATCGTCAGTTTTGACTGACAGTTCACAGATTTAATCATTTATACAGTGGGGCAAAAAAGTATTTAGTCAGCCACCAATTGTGCAAGTTCTCCCACTTAAAAAGATGAGAGAGGCCTGTAATTTTCATCATAGGTATACCTCAACTATGAGAGACAAAATGAGAAAAAAAAATCCAGAAAATCCCATTGTCTGATTTTTAAAGAATTTATTTGCAAATTATGGTGGAAAATAAGTATTTGGTCACCTACAAACAAGCAAGATTTCTGGCTCTCACAGACCTGTAACCACTGTATATATTTATGTCTAAACTTCACTGTTATCTTAATTTTTTTTGTGTGTGTCATGTACATCCAAGAAAAAGTGTGTGGGTTCTTGTATGTTCATTTGCATTGAATACTTGTGTTGTTTGTGTGGCATCCACTCTCTTTGTTTGCTTCCCACCATCAAATATTTCAGCACACCAATGCATAAAAACATCAAAGAGAATATTTTCAAAAGTTGTCATACTTTGGGATGAAACCTTGGCATGACACACTCTACACACTGAATACTAACACCAAGGTTGTGCCCTTCTATACACTGTATATTTTAATCCTTGTGGCATTGATGAACAAAGCCTTCTTTTCACTGAATTTTTGAGGAGAAGCTCAATTCATAATGCAAAATAAGAGTTCTGGTATGCAGTTTGATGCCTGACCTTAGAGAGTGGTTCTCCCATGGTTTTATATGGCACTTGTCAAAGTGTGGACCTTTTGTAGTTTCTGGTGAGAAGACTAAACTCCTTCTCTTCTTTTCCTAACTGAGGCAACAAGCTGTCCAAAAGGCACAGCAGTACACACACACACACACACTCTTGTGTCCAAGCACTGATTAGACTCCTCTGATATATCACAGAGTCCACACAGGACAAAACAGTGAGTTGACAACTGCTTTCAAAGGCCTGGGGTCAAAAGAACCATGATTCAACATTGTCATAGCATCTGTAGCACTGCAGGTGTTATAAAACCAGCCGGAATATGGATGAGTAGGAGATTGCCATGATTGAAATGTGCTAAAGGGACTCTGTGCCTTTGTAATATCCTCCAAGGTGTGGGAGAGGCAAAAGAGAGAGAAAGTAGGACACTCAGGAGTAAAGCACAGACAACAAGGTGGAGCTGCTTGCTACTTTGCTGGCCTGAGCCTGCATACAAGTTGCCCTCAGGCACTGGTTCACAATCAGTTTATTTTGTCCTGATTTGCAATGCTGCATGGCGAAGCCTTATCCTCAGCTCTGTGTGCTCCCTGTGTGTGTGTGTGTGTGTGTGTGTGTGTGTGTGTGTGTGTGTGTGTGTAGGTGTCTGTCACAAAACAGCTTAGGTTTTCTTGTCACTTAACAAGGAAAGCATGAGATGATTGTATGGGCTCATAACACACATAAATGTTGAAACACTTTTCTTTGTATATCTTCCAGGAAACCTTCTCCGACTCAGATCGAGGCTTCTGAGAAATGAGCTGCCAATGTAAGTCCCTTGGCTGACCTCAGCACTTCTCTGGTAATGTTGCTTTTAAATTAATTAAACTGACTGAAAGTTGTAATTGAGCACACAAACACTCATGCATGCACAGAGTCATAACCTTGTACCCTAAACCCTTTACTCACTTCACCTCACTAACAATCAGGGACAAGATTTGCCACTGACATACACTAATTTATTAGTAGCTAATTGCTATCCCCTGCAGACATTCTGGTGGGACATCAAAGGATGACACTCTGCAGGAGAAACGATTGAAATTCAAATTTCAAACAATACCCTTTCCCTCTGTATCGTGCTATGGACTTGCCACTTTTGGTTTTAGTTTGTCATCCCAAGTGCATGGAAGGCTTAAGGCGCTATCAATAATGGATGAGGATGTGAGACTTTACAGTGGGTTTTCCAAGAGATTCAGGGCTTCCATTTAAAGCCCTGCAAGACTGGCACTCTGTATACCTGGAAACCGGTGTTGTCGCTTTGAAGCAGTTCTTGAGGCAGTATAGTCGTTCAGTGCTGCTTACAGAAAAAGATAAGAAGCTGTAACTTTCAGAGAAGCACCGCAGCTGTACTCATGGGATTTTAGGGAGAAGTCTATGCTGTGGTCTTTCATAGTGCATTCAGTTCTAAAAGCATGTTGTATCAAACTCAGGCCCAGATAACAAAGGCACTGCAAAAGCATCCCATTTGTATCATATTGTGACCCAGTGCGAATTGCAGCCTCAGTTTTCTGTTCTTAGCTGGCAGGAGTGGACCCCGTGTAGTTTTCTGCTTCAAGATTTGACTCAGACCTAGATAACAAAGGCACTGAAAAAGTATCGCATTTGTGTCATATTGTGCTGTAACACACATTGATTGAATTTGTTTGGCCAGCTTGGTCGAACAAATAATTGTTGACACATTCTGACACTATTTAATAGCGATCATATAGTATATTTCCTATTTATTAGCTAGCAGAACTAGCAGACACATCATTTGTTTTTTGTTTACCTGGCAAATATAAGATCAGCATCCACACTTTCTTACTCTTTTCCTCAGGGGAAAGACAAGTCATTAGTAGCTAAATGTTTCATATGCTAGTCAGTTACTTTGTGTTAATGCTGAGCATGTGGCATATATTTGGCTTATTCTAGCATTTCTGAGCACCCTGCAGTGGCTAGAAATGAAGTTACTGAAGGCAGTGAGTAATAAGCTTAAGGCAGCTAAGGACTCAGTCGCACAGGCCTAGAGACTCTTCGACAACCTCATTTGTATTTCCTGACTGGTTGGTGAGCGGTTGTTGCAGGCTGTTGGCTGTCGCTGAGTGAAATCGGTAGCAGGGAGGATTCTGCACCAAAAACCTCCTTGTGATTGCTTTAGTCGCTAGCGGATTGCCACAATTGCCCATTGTTTACATGGAAGATGCCGACTTGTGTGCAAACACTTGCCAACTAACCATCAGGCTGTAATGAAATTTGAAAAAGTGAGAAGCAAACCAGAAACAGAGAACATTCGCCTTCAAAATAAAAGTTGTGCTGTACCCTGAAGCCAACATGTTTCAAAAGGCGCAATTTTTACTTTGAAGGCAAACCATCTCCATTTCTGCTTTGTCTTGCACTTTTCACAGTTTCACTACCACTTAGCGAGTAGCTGGTGAGTGTTTTGCGAACAAGTCAGCATCTTCTATGCAACTACAGGCAACCTCGGTAATTTGCTTGCAACCAAAGCAATCGCAAGGAGGTTTTCAGTAGAGCGCTGTATACCTCTTTGTGACCAATTTCACCTAGTGACTTCCAGCAACCTCCAGCTTCCACTCACAATGTGTAGGGGAATACACATTTTTCCTAGCAACCAGTAGTCACCAGCAGGTCTCTGACTGATCTCTAGCCCTGCGTGACTGGGGCTTTAGCAGTGCAACTGCAAACAACCACTCACAGCCAGTCAAGGAATATACATTTTTCCCTAGCAACCAGTGGTTTCCAGGCAGTTGCCAACCGGTCTCTGTGACAGGGGCCTAATGCTTGTTTTATGGTACCACGGTTGTGTCTGTTTGCGTTGGTATTTGCCTATCGAGACCCTACGGGCTTTCAATCTACGCAAACGTGCTCTCGTGCAGACCTCCAAAAATCCAACAGCGTGTAGCTCAACTCTGTTAAGCCCATAAAGCACTGAACTGAGGACCTCAGAGGTGGGTGATGGTCACTAAGATCGCTAGTCAGCAGCCTCCCATCTCTCCATGCCCAGATATTGTAAACCAGCAAGGTGGAAAGTGAGGTACATGTTAGACATCTTGTAAAAACAGCATGGTTGGGTATTCATTCAATTATTATGGTCATATTCATTGCAAACATGTTAGTGAATGTTAACCTGCAGAGAATGTTAGGCACACTCAGCAAACCAGTATGACATTGTGTGAATTTAATGTTATATGTGTTGCAAAGTGTCTGAAATATTGATGGCATTCAAAATAAGATGTCTATTTTTAAGAATGTGATTTCAATTGGATTCAGATGGTATTTTGAATCCAATCCTGATTGTTTCCTGAGTGCTTTCTTCCTTTTACACAAGTCAATCTGTTTTTTCCTACATTTAATCAACTCGGAAATACATCCTGAGGAACATTCCTTGTTATTCTAAAAGTCGTTATAATTTGAAGTGCTGCTTCACATTCTTATTTTTGGTGAAATAAATTCAATTATCTGCCTATTTCAGCGTGTTGATTCTTTGGGAAACAGCTTGCCCTATTTTTCAACCACAGTTTATTTCCCTTTATTTAAAAAAATATCACACTCAGTGGGAAAAACAAGTATAGAGACAGAAATGACTACAGATATCGACTTTTAGTACAAATCTGACATAACTGTATAATGTAATAATGTTATAATGTGAAAATAGGGAAAGCACAGTTGTTAGATCATTGAGCACTGTGTCTGCAATGTCACATCTTTGTGGAGAGCAGGGGTTGTTCAAATTCCAGTGATAAACATGTGGTTCTGCCTCTTTTATTTGGCATTTTTGCCATTTGGTCATTTTAATGGAAAGTTTAAACTGTTTCCATATTTAATTGAAGATTAGTATATAGTATATATCCACAACCTGACTAGCTCTTACATATTCAGTGTTACTGTAATACACATACACCTAAGCAGATAGACATAGAAGATACAGTCTTTATGGTTTCTCTGTACTATTTACATCCACACTTCCTATGTCACACATACACACAGAGAGATGCATTAGCATGCAGATGTGGTTCTTGACATTCATACACACAGGCAAATAAACAGACACTGCTACAGGCCAACACATAGACACACATGTTCACACATATTGCCACTTTCCTGCAAAAACAGAGGTCCTGCCAGCTGTGTTGCTGTGGTAAGGAGATAACAGGAAACTCCAATCACAGGTCTTCTCTCAATCCATTCCATAACACCCCTGATGGGAGTCTCCCTGGGGTGGAGGATGAGAGGGTATAGCAGACATCACTCTAACAATAGGCCATGCTAGAGGTGTTGGAATTGGATCTGAAGGTTGCATTAGACACAGGCTTTTGTACAGTACCTGTGTACAAAAAGTGCACTGATATCAAATTAATCATACAACATTCTCTCAATTCAAGCAGCATTTGCCAAGAAATAGTAAGACCAATGATAGCTTTGCAGAGGAAAGAGGGAAAGGATGCAACTGCAGTACTGAAACATTGTGATCAAAACTGAGCTCATTCTGAATGAGAAGGTAGCGTTGAGAGCAGGGCTGCACTGCATAGCTATGATTGATGCATTACTCTGTCCTAGTTGTCTGCACACAAGAACAGGAAGACTGTGGCAATTTCGCTCAATCACAGTGTAAAACTTCTTTTGTCTCTTCTCTTTCCCACTCCTATTTTGTCTCTCTATACACTTGCAATATGAAGAGCTCATCCTTTGCTATTAAAAAGCCTCTTATGTGTGCAGACAGTAAGAAGCAAGCGTGGAAATCATTTTTAGCATTAAAGTGCTCTTACTGTCCTACACATAGAATATAAACTATCGCTTCCAGAGAATACAGTCTATTTCATCCCATTTCCTGCTGCCTTTTAATATGCTACACACAATCACATCATAACTGTTATGTGAACCATTCCGTTTTTCTATCCTTTGTTGCTTGATACCTAAAAAGCAGAAATGAAATGTTGTTTTCTCCCCAAAGATTAGATGTGCTTCTACTTCTGAAATCTGTTTATTTTTAGAAGAGTCAGACAGAAAACATTTGCTAAATGTATATGGTCTAATATATCCGGATGAATTTGCTCACAAATGCACAGCCCTTCTTGTCAAGGTCAATATCTTCTCTGACTCAGAAATCCTATTAGCGGAGATCCACATTACCTGCTTTAGTGCCGTTTAATAGGTTAATGAGTCTCAGTGGTGATATTCAAACACAGAAACCTCATGGGAAATTGTTGATTAAGCAGACTTATAAAGTACTAAAATTTCTTAATTTGTAAATCACACCCTGAAACAACTCAAAAGAGTAATAGAACTTTTTTCAGTCATTACAGATTGTAGATACACAGCACTGAATTAGAGTTGCATTGCTTTTGTGAGTTTCAAAAATATGGAAACACTTATGCTGTTTTTTATTCATACTCAATAGATTAACTCTATATATCCGAACAGAAATAAAACAAGTTATGAATGAATATGTGCAGAGCCAATGGCATTTTTATCAGTCTCTATTTAGCTATTGTTGGCATGCCAACACATCAAATTAAAACGGTGACTGTAGTTGTAACCGTTATGCTTAACACCAGCATGATAATGTTTTCATTATGACCAGACATTGCAGGGTTTATGTTCACTTTTGTGAACGAATATCTCACGATTACAGTGAGGAAATCTGTTCAACTTTGGCACAGACATTCAAGGTGACCAGAAAGAGATCATCAAACAGCAAACAACAATAATTTGAATGGTAATTAATGCAAAACTTCATAAAATGTCATAAGACAGGATAAAATGATGAAGTTATGGCATTTTAATGTGTTAAAGTTTAAAGGTCAACTTCATAATTTTCTGAAAAAAAAACTTTCCTTGCCATTATTAAACTCTATAACTCGGGGGCAGAAAGAGGCATTTTGACCATATTTCACTGTATCAAGCTTTGGTTTTGGTATAGGTCAACAAGATGACAGCCTAGGGTGTCAACAATTGGAGTGGTGCAAAGGAAGGAAGAAATATTTGTTGCTACTCTTGTTGTTACTATTAAGTCTGACATCCAGTGCGACCTGTATATTATTAAAAACACTGTTTAAACTACAGTAAACAGCTAATTCTGAAAGGAGACTACGTGAAGACACTCTGCAGATGCTGTCACACAGCTTAACTCTTTTAAGCTTTTCCAACCCAGTGACTGCCCACACTGGTGATTACTGAGCTGAGGATCATGTATGAGTAACCAGCTTCCTGTTGTTCCCTGCAAAAAATAGTGTAATATGATCCAGTTCAGTCAGGCCACTGATCACTTCCTGCATCAGGGCAGATGAGTCCCCCCCTTCTTTCTCCCCTAGAACTGCATGCAGCAGCTTCATTGACTTCATCAAATGAGAGCTGAATTATGGTTCCTTTGCTTTTGTGAGTTTCAAAAATATGGAAACGCTTATGCAGCTGTTTATTCATCAGACACACTGACTGTCTGAGGGAACCATGCTTCCAGCTTGCTTGTTGTCAGTGGACTATGGCTTAATTCCTCATGAGCACAATCAGGATTGGGATGTCAGCACTGTCACCCATACATTTCTCTCACAGCAAAAACTTCTTGGGTTTGAATCTGGTGGCCTGGCTGGGGCCTTTCTGTGTGGAGTTTGAATATTCTCCATGTTCCTGCGTGGATGTACAGGTGATTCTAAATTGGCCTTACATTTGAAGGTGAGCATGTCTGTCTCTCTCTGTCAGCCCTGTGATGGTCTGGTGACCCATCCAGAGTGTACACTGCCTTTGGCCCAATAACGACTGGGCTCCCTGTTAACTTTTAAGGATTTTATAGTAAGTGCACAGATGTGTGCTGAGCTTGGGTATTGGTGAGTCAGTAGGTTTAACAAAAAAAAATCACTAATCTTCACCCTGAAATAAAAACAGTGTTACTGATGCAGGGTGACAAACTCAGATGTTTTGATACTGATAGCCAATCACCTATAATGATATAATCATGACCATGATTGATAGTCACGTGTCTGCAAAACCTCACTTAATGTGACCCACCAAAATGTAGCACAGTCTTAACACGATCTGAAGCTGTGTTTGTGTCCTTCAATTTCACAGAGACAGAATCAGTTGAATATTAACTTTAACTCAAAATCTGTGTATTTATACATCTTTAGACAAGTGAGATTCGTACAGAGTGTCTGTTTTTTAATTAAATTGTTTTCTACAAAGGGACTTTCCTCGGGTTGTCCTCAGTTTTATCACAGTTTTCAGGATATTGTCATGGTTACACTGTGTGGCAGGCAGAGTGTGGACCCAAACGCAGGACTCGGCAAACAGAAGTTCAACTTAAAACGCAGCTTTATTGCTGGTAACAAACTGAATTAACAAAATAATCAAACATAGCAGGTACAAACTGACTAGGAGAAACTTATGGACAGACAAGTACACAGCTTACGACGAGGACACGACAAAGAACAGAGAGAGACACAGACAATATATACACAGGAGGGAATGAGGGCAGAGAGGACACACCTGAACAGAATCTACCTGATGAGACAGGGGAAGCAAAACTGAATACCATACACACGAGACAGGAGAC
This sequence comes from Heterochromis multidens, assembly GCA_015108495.1. Taxonomy (NCBI): domain Eukaryota; kingdom Metazoa; phylum Chordata; class Actinopteri; order Cichliformes; family Cichlidae; genus Heterochromis; species Heterochromis multidens. Next base: position 16,661 of record VUQS01018261.1, on the reverse strand, counting down.
TTATCAAAATAAGACAGGAAGTAACACACACTGAGACTCAAACTAAGACACGGGAACTTAACAGTGGGACAGGGGATAAACAGACATGGAGACACGACAGACTGGGGAGACAAAAGAGTGAAACACCGAGACACTGAAGACAGGACACGGAGACGAGACAGAGATAGACTGGACATGAAGGGGAACTGACAAGAAAATCAAGAACTAAAAATAAACTCAGAGGCACTAGAATATAACACACTCTGGAACTATAACATAAATTATCTTATACCTTTCAAAGAAAATAACAAGTCCAGACAAACTCAAAATGCTGGGTCAAAGACCCAGGACCATGACACATATTTGTGATTTACTGTCAGTTAAAGTCTGATTTGTCCAATCAAGTTGGTGAAACATACCAGAAATGCTTGAGCTGGCCATGGTTTGTACCTCTTCAAAGACTTCACTACTTTTTCTGGAAAGACGCAGTTTTAAACTGCAACTTGCAGGGGCAGTTCAAATATTAGGCAGTAATTCAAGTCCTAAGCATGTTTGCATCTTGATGTTTGGTTCACTGCTCCACTGTGTCTAATAGCTGCTATGGCTTAAAACAACTAAGTCACATTTATCTCCAGGGAGTAAAAATAACTTGCAGCAAGTTTTGTTCAGGGATACTTGCAGCAACTTGGGGGCTGTAATATTATGTGCTTATCAATACTAAGCTATTAGCAAACAGCTGCTAGCTTCAGAGTCATGCAATATTGAGGAAATATTTATGCTAATCTTTTAAGATACTTTCATAACATAAGCTATGCATTTCTTTTTATGTTGTCTGCTTTCTGCAAACATTCAGCCTGTGGCAGAAATCACTCAGTATGCATTATATAGTACCATTTATTTACTTATTCCCCAATGCAATGCACCACATTTTCAAAAATTTTAAAATGACTCTTTCTACAGCTGTCAGTGATCAGTAAGCCAGCAAGAGTATATTACATAAAATGGTTTTGGACACAGCCGTAAAAAGTGTTGCCAAAATATTATAGTCATTATCAGAAATAGCTCTTACTGAAACTGTATATTTACGTATCTCTATACTCAGGCATAGTATGCTTACCTTTTGTAAAAGCATGTTTTTTAACCTGCATCACAGTGACTTTGGCAACAGCTATGTAATGCAAAGGCTGTATCTCATGTTTCCTAAATGTCAAGGCTCTGTTTGAGATAAAACATGTACCATCTCTGCCTGTCCTGCTGACTTTATGACATGACAGTGGCTCATCCCAGTGCTACCGACGGGTTGATAACTTGACAGACTGCCATTAGGGTATTATTGTGACGTCACACGGGGATTGTGAGTCATGAACACAGGGTTGACCCACTTCCTGACGATCCAACACCTCCTGACAGGAAGTGACATTCACTTTTAAAGCAACAAAACTGTATTGCACTGCTGCTTGCTTTGTGTGGGTCAAGGCTGTATGCATATGTCAGACTGAAGCATGGCATGTTTAACACCAAGGGCATTTTGAGTAGGTGAAGTTCGAAGCTTATCCCAGTGGAATTTATAGCTGCACTGTGGATGTTCATAACAGTCTTGTGTTTGACAGCTCCAAGCTCATACACATGCAATGCAGCAGTTCACAGACAGCATAGGATGTCACTGAGATGAAGCTACGCAGTAAGGTTTTAAAGCTTTTTTTTTAATCTTTAGCATCTGACAGAGTTTACTCTGCGACCACATCAAATAGTCAACAAGAGCAATGGCCAATTTCTCTGAGCTTCCGGTGTAACCAGTGGACCAAGATTTCCTTTTCTGGTCATTGTTCTAAGCAGACTGGCTAAATACTGACCAGAACTGCTGATCAATGTTAGTTATTATCTTTGCCATGGCACATACTTGAAGACAGACTTCACAACTGACTGATTTGAAAGAAATCTAAGGGTAGGTTTTCATGGTGTCTTTAGTGTAAAGGATACCAGGATCTTTTTACCTTTGAAGTACATCCTGGTATACAAAATGGTTCTCTGTGTGCGCGAACATGTTCTTGCATGGTGTCTTTGCATTCAAGCATTTAATATACATTCATAAAAACACGTTAGTGTATCTGTGTTTGCATGGACGTCTCTCTGTCTGTTTGCATTAGTCCTTCAGATTTGCCCTAAATCCAGAGATAGAGGCCACAGCTGCAGCCCACAACCCTCTTTGTACTTCACTGTGCGCAGCATATCCATCTCTATGTCAGTCCCAAATATGAAAATACACAAAAGTTATAGTAAGCAATTTCTTTAAGTTTAATATGGATCTTTCATTAAATTAAAAAAGTGACAAATTACCCTATTATTCCTGCATGTTTAGGGCATAGCATTACATTTACATCTTTTTCCTGCCCATGTTGATGACTGTAATTATGTTTACAGCTCATAGGGAAGAGATCCCCCTCCCAGAACAAAGACAATATAAGTTAGCAGTCCATTCTTTTTACATCCAGTTGTCTGTTTTTTACACTTACAGGTATGTTGTCCCAAAAGGTTGTCAAAGAGTCATCGACAAGTTCAAAAACATAGTTTATTTTGGACCTTGGTCCTGATAACCGTTGTCACACAGATTAAAGGTAAAAATCAGAAAAAGAAACGTATTCAGTATGTCATTATATGGCTTTATAATGAAAAGATTCACTATTATAAACTGGTCATTATTGCATTTTAGTCAGTTTTAGATACAGAACAATGCATGTCAATGTACTGCCTTGATGTCTCCAACCACCTGCTAAGACTTTCTGATTATCAAGACTACAAATTCACAGTCTAAACATTGTAATAACAAGGAGGAGCTAGTTTTATTAAATGCACTTGCAATATTTGCATTTGCCATGAAGCTTCCAGCGCACAGTTTTTGTGCTGATGTTGATGCCAGAGGAGGTTTGGAACTCTGCAGTTATCGAGTCAGCAGAGCGCTGGTGATGCACTATGCGCCTCAGCACTCGGCAACCCCACTCTGTAACTTTATGTAGCCTGACACTTTGTGGCTGAGTTGCTGTCATTACTAAGCACGTCTCCATTGCAATAATACCACTTACAGCTGATTGTGGAATATCCAGGAGGGAAGAAATGAACTGACTTGTTTCAACCATGTCATCCTATTGCAGTATCACACTCGAATTCAATGAGCTCTTTAGAACCACCCATTCTCTCACAAATGTTATTAAAGGCAGACTGCATGGCAATGGGGCAGAAAACACCTGAATTCAAAGATTAAGAGGTGTGGCCCAATACTTTTGTCCATATTGTGTACCAACTTCAAAACCAAAAATAGTTTTGAGGACATGGAAAGTTCCATCATTGCCATCGTAAGTAGTGAAGTGGTGCCACTGTCTTTCACTGACTTCCTTTCTGGCTCACAGTCTTCAGAGAAGGGCTAAAATGAGTGGGTCATCTATCACAACAGAGAGGAGAGTGGTAAATTTATAGCTGTGAAAATAGGCCAGAGCACAGCACTGATGGAATAGATAGACTGTAATTAGGACAAGGTTAGCCTGCTTAGCTCTCACACACACATGAATGCACACATATATATATACACTATTTATTATTAATAGCATGACTCACATATGTATCCAGGTATGCATATCTGTGTGTTCGCTCACACACACACACAAATTATTCAATTACTTTTCACCTGAACTTGCAAACCCTTACAACATAAAACAAAGGTAAGAAAATTCTAATATCTTAGCCAGTCGTAGGCAATTATTATCTCTCACACGCATATGTCTCACATATTCACACTTATTTACACCCTCACACCTTTCTGATATAAACACATGCATCAGACATTACACTGGCACACATTTCCTCCTCCAGTGCCATCTGATTACCGTTCCTCAA
>VUQS01018261.1:1563-12670 GCA_015108495.1 Heterochromis multidens | reverse complement strand
AAATTTAACTCATTGAAAAACTGAACTCATTGAACTCATTGCTCTCTTGGCAGCCTTTCTTTTTCTTCCTTTCTACTTACTATTTTTCCTTCTTACTGATTTCTGTTCTTTTGTTACTGGGTTTTTACCTTCTCCCCAGTGTGCAGTTTACAACACATTGACTCATTTTCACACCTTCTCCTTCCCTTTAGATTGCTTTCATTTTCACTGCTGTCAAAACCCACACCTTTCTCCCTACAGCTTTTCCCTCACTTCCTTCTGTCCCTTCCTCCTCACCAGCACTCTGTAAGCATTCATCTGTCTTGTTACGTGTCACAAACACACACACACACACACACACACACACACACACACACACACACACACAAAGCTGCCCCCTGTCTTTCAGGGCAGTGCTGTAAGCCTATGGAGCAGATGGGCTCAGGGCTGACTGACTGAGTTGTGCTCTGACAAACTGCCTCTCTGGATATTGTTGCTCAGATGAGGGGATGATTTCCTTTGCACAGTCTCTCATCTAAAATTGTCCACCCACAGACTTGCCAATCTAAAACCTGGCAACAAATATAAAAATCTGAATAGTCATGCTACAATTACAACTTTTTGATACAGACTTTAGCAACAATCTTAATATTTTCTAGATGCTTAGGTCTGTTAATTAATATACTGGGAATAGCAATTTTCACTATGTCTTAGATCAGGGACCACATTTGAATTTGGAACTAGTTTGTGCCAGGAATTATGCAAATTGACTGATATTAATTATAATAAAAATTGCTGAAATTTGTATTTAGGGTTTTTCATTGTCAGTCAGTTCATGTCAGTTCGATGGTAAAAAATATCGAAATATTCCTTAATACTGACACACCTCCAATGATGAACTTTTATATATTTTTATATGGAAAGTACATTCGTAACACCTATGCTTGCATATTTCTATTTTACAGTGTTGCTTACTCCTACCCACACATTCTACGTGTATGCTGTATTATATTTGTTACTTTACTAGTTTATGTTTTTTTTTTTCATACTAAGAAAGCATAATAGGCTTAAAGATAAAACATTGAGCTCAAGCATAAAAACTATTGTCATTGTTTCAGATGTCTGAGTTGTTGTTCTGTTGTTCATTTAAATCATCATTTGAAGTCTAAACAATTTAAATCTTAAATCCATGAATCCATGAATGAAAAGACAAATTTTAAAAAGCAGCAAAAAGTATAACACATTTGAGAACAGAGCCTGACAGATATATTGGCCAATATTAGCTATTTGCCAGTGAATCCACATCTGCATTTATAACAGATGATAAATGAAAATTAAGAAAGTAAAGAAGAGACAGGAGAAACACCCTTTAACTGTGTTATAAGTGTTGATGTTGCATAGTTTGTCCACCAGAGGGCACTCTTCAACTTGCCTGTTGGCAACACACTTTTGGAACCACAAACATGACAACCAGCTGATCCGAGCAGAGCGGGCTGAGCAAAGACTTGTGATAATAAAACAAGATTATTTTTAAACTGAAATTGTCATATTATCTTAGTAAGGACTCATCAATAACTACACATAACAAATGTTAGGGAAATCTATTCATGTTTTGTGTGTGCAAAAGAAAAAAAATATTGGCCGATATATCCGATTTTTAAAATCACCTAAAAATGATCTTAAAAATCCTACATCTCTATTTCAGAAGAAGGGCTTGTTTGTTTGTTTGTTTGTTTGTTTTTTCAGTTTATGGGGGGGGGGGGCTTCTACAACCTATTAATCGTCTAAGGATCCTCAGATTTATTTAAGGATCCTCAGATTTATTTATTTTAGACACCTGGAACTAAATCACTTAAATAAGTATAAATAACTATACACAAACAAATCTGAGAAAATACATAAAACAGAATTTGCTTATATGTTATGTGGGTAAGCTTTAACAATCAAATAAGGTTTGATTGAAGATGCTAAGATTTTCATTGGGAGTGTATCAGTGAGACAGCTCAGGTTGAGCAGTTTCGAGACAGACAGGTAAGGTTGAGATGGTTTGGACATGTGCAGAGAAGGGATAGTAGATACACTGGACAAAGGATGTTGCATATGGAGCTGCCAGGCAGGAGGAAAAGAAGAAGACCACAGAGGAGATTAACGGATGTAGTGAAGGAGGACATGTAGAGGGTTGGTGTGACCAAAGAGGATCCAAAGGATAGGGTAAGATGGAGGCAGATGATCCACTGTGGCAACCAGTAGGGGGGCTGCTGAAAGAAGAAGGAGAATAAGAAAAAGTGAGCACTGCCTGAATTTTTGCAAAGGAAGAATCCAAGCTGAAATACTGTAACTTTTTGAAATTAGATAACAAAAAAAATACTTAGTTGTGGCTTTGGGACTTTTTGTGTTTAATTATGAATTTATCATAATGTAAAGTCCACACACATTATTTGGAGTCACATTGACTTCTTTTCTTTAAAAATCTGCAAATTATAAATGATTCTGTTAGCTCTGACTTGAACAAGTAAATTGTCAGAATAAATACTTCTACATGCTGAATGGAAACATAAAAAAATAATGGAACTTGGCAGAAACACCAGTACAGCTTGTGTTGAGTGTGTCGCCCTCTTCTGGTTGATGCTGTGAATTGCCTGTAGCCCTGACATTGTGGTGGCTGAGAAACTGAGTAAGGTCATGAATTGGACACAATGCCAAACGCCCCTTTTCCCATTGGAAGAGCAGATGGCAGCTCCCCAGTGCACAAGGCAGGGAGATGCCACCACCAGACGTTCAAGGGAGGGTGTAGAAGCACACACGAACATAAGCACATTAACATTCTTTGTATGCATGTATTGAGAGCGCACAAGTAGTATACACTGAGAACACCATGTGCGCACACACGGACTCATCTCTAGGACCCAGCTAACAGAGGCTTGACCTAAATTGCTGAATTTCCCATGTCTGAGGGTTGAATTGTCTCTTCCCCTATCTGTCACACACTGAAGTGAAGCTGTAGCAGGTTTGCATCATAAGCACTGACATCATTGGTTATATGTGACGTATATACATTAGCTGCCAGGCTTGACTGTTTTAATGACAGTCATAGTGGCATGCAGTGTCTACCAGGCCCATTCAGTCATCCTGGTGAAATTAAGCCATCATATTAGCCAATGTTTCCATGCATATCTAAACACAATGGGCTCAGTGCACATATCTATTCATCCACTGTAAGACAGAATGAACAATAGCTTAAACTTCATTTGAATGATTAATGTCATTATAGAGTAAAGCCTCTGTGACATGCACTGGTAAACACTCCTATTTAAACTTTTTGTTTCTCCAACAATGTTGGCAAGATATGAAAATAAAACAAACTACAAGTAATCTGAAATCTATATTGTTTTTTTATGCTTTTTAATTGAATTTATTTAATTGCTTATATTAATCATAAAGCTTCCATTTCACCAAAGAAGTAGCCCCCCCACATCTTATATTTCCTCCCAGATTACTGTGTATAAACCCAGTGTTTGAGGACCTATGAATTAGCAAGTCTTCTTAGAATAAGCACTTCATTAGCACTTTATTAAATATGGATGCATTGGAATGATCATCTGCTAAAAACATACAGGAATGTTAATTAACAGACATGTTTGCTGTGTGTATTTCACCACATATCCTTGATTAGAGTGCTTGAGATCCTGGGTATTTAGGCATACAGATTTGTCACATTGCCTTCAATGCATAATAATAATGCGGCTATCAGTGTCAGTTTGAGCCATACTGGTTGACACATTGAGGAGGGTATGCTAAGCTTAGCTGAGTGGCGTGTCACGACGGGATATGAGGCAGTTAGCTAATGTGGTGTAAAAGGATTTAGAGGATTTGACCCTATCAGCGGAGATGGCACTCAGAAAGGCTCTGTTAATGACACTAAATGAGCCTGTGCCTGCAGCATGCTAATAATGGTGGAAATAAAGCCAGTTCATAATTTATATGGAGATTTTTTTTTTCATTTTTTTCCCCTTTTTTTGGCAAATGGCTAATTACGAGAAGTGTGTCAAAGTAGTGCATACTTTATCTAAAGGTGAAGTAACACATGTAATGTTTCAGTACCTTCTCTGAAACAATGAATTGTAATCAACTCAAATTGGCCTGCAAATGAGGTGTAATTTTTAGGTGAGCTGCTTTATCATCACTTATTGCCTGTCTTACACTGCTCTGTGCCATTATCTGATTTTTATGCAGGTTTGTATAGCAAATATCTCCTCACCATTTTTCCAAAGAAACTGTCTGATTGAGAGAAACTCTGACAGAGAAGAAGTTTTTGGTCTGGTGATTGGTTTCCAATTTGACTTTCAAATTTTATGAATGGGATAGTGGTATAAAAAACCATTAACTGTTTACTGACAATTCAAGTAAGCTTCCTCAACATGGAAACTGTGAATGATGAAAATTAAAGAGCAAAGTTATTTTGATGATTGTTTTTATGGAATGAGGTTACCTGACCAAAATTAAAATTAGGAAGTGATGGTTATTATCTGGCCCAAACCCATAACCCGAAGACACTCAGTAGCAAACAGCAGTCTGCATTTGTGCAGAGCGGCTGTAAATGAATACATTTTCAGTGAACTGTTGTTGTCCTGCAGAGCTTACTTCCTCTAAAAGTAATTAAGATTAAATGTACTGTGCTGAACATGAGATTAAGTTTTAACAACATTATTAGTTTTCTTCACATCTGCTCTGGAGGTAGGCGTTAAAGATATCCATATTTTATCCAAGTTTAACGCCAATATACAGCATGATGTCATAAGATGCTACTAGTATTTAGTAACAATGTAAATGAATTCATGAATTCAGTAGAAATATATCTGTAATATATTAGCTGTCCAAAATATACAAAGAATTATTCCAGTTATTAATTCACTTAACTACACCAACAGAGAAAAGGAAGCAGAATGCCTTAAAAAGCAGAGTTCCTTTAGAAAAGCTAAATAAAATTTTAAAATTTATAGATACTCACTGTGCTTGTATACTATTCTTTTGGCTTAAAAAGTTAGCAGAAATTGATAATAATTGATAATAATAATTATTATATTATTCACCACTTAATAATTACATATCCACACACGATAAGGAGCCTAATACCTGTCACTATCACCTTTGCATGATATCCCTCCAATGTAATCGTTCATGTTCCATGACGAGAAGTACCATCCTTGCTGCCTTGCCAGGCAGGGCATTGGCACAGCTTGACTAGGAGGACAAGAAGTTGTAGCTGCCAACTCCTGCTGCCCACCGCCCACTGGTCAAATCCTCTTTACTGGTTTCACTATGACAGTCTGCCCGCCATCCTTGGCTCACCATGCAAAGCTAGGACAGGAGCTTCATTACTTGTGCCAGGGATACCCACTGGAGGTGGGAAGTGGAGAGAGAAGTGACAGTGGAGAAGGAGAGAGGGAAAGAGAAACAGATGGAATAAGAGAGAATGATACAAACTGAAAGAAAGGGCTTTTACAGAGATTTGGCCATTCTGTATCACAACTTACCTGGAGGAGATAAAGTGAGTCAGCCAGAGACAGCAGGTAGTGTTGTCAACTATAATTTTTTAAACTGCCTTAAGTCTGTAATATTATGGGTGTTTTTGTTGTTGTTTTTTATTAAATGAAAGGCCACAAAATCAAGTCTTCTCATATCTACGCTGTTTGTTGGTGCTCATGAAAGGAAATGTTTGTGCAATGATGAATATTCTCATGACTTTATTTTTGGAATGTGATTAGACCGATAAAGGAGATATTTGTTCACTGGCAGCTGCAAAGACACACATACAGAGGCGTCTAGAGTTATTCAGTACTGTCAGCAATTTTTCTCCTACTCATAATCTATGCCCTGACCCACAAGCTACAGCTCGCCTTTGTTTAAACGTGTTGTTTTTCTATCCATTTCCAACATTTTAACACAGATGTTCACTGTGGGAGATGGTGGAAAGCTGGCTCATTCACTGCACAGCCAAAAAAAGCCTTCCAGCTACTCTGTTTTAGTCTGGTTTAGCACAGAAGTGGGCGTATTTGTGTGGCTGAGCTGATATGGATGGTTGAGTTTGAGTGTTTGTGTTATGTGTTTTGTACAATAGTGTATTAATCAGCTCTAAACCTTTTTCTTTCCCTATCTTTGTGTTGGGTTATTTGTTTCTCTTTTGTAGGAAATATCTTCAAAGTAATCTCTCATCTGGCCTGGAGGTCTTCTAGAGGGTTGGACCTCCTCGCTATCATGAAAGGCTTAGGGACCAACCGCAGCAGACACCTGTCTGATTCCTGTGACCCTTCCGCAGACCATTCAGAGGCCCTCTTTACTCAGAAGACCAGCACACTTCCTCGTAGCCCTTACTTGCTGAGTCCCACAATGGACCACTATGGCACCATGGACCCCCACCTTTATCCTTCAGCCAACCCAGGGTCCCTTCCACCAGACTGCATGCTGCCCCTCAACAACCAGCTGTCCAACAGCAGCACCTTTCCTGGGATTCACTACAACTCCTATGACCAGTCTGACTTTTCTCCTCCTGGGGACAGTATCGGAGGAATAAGCACAGGGACCTTGGGGACCTCCATGTCCATGGGCATGGGAACAGGAATGGGCATGGCAGGGCTGAGTGGACGAACACCTATGATTACAAGTGGCTCGGCAACAATATCACATCATATGACCAAGAACCAGACACCACCCAGTCTGCTTGAGTTTGATAAGCAGCTACCTGGTGGCCGTGATGGATTCAGCACATTGCAGTTTCATCGAACATCTGCTGCTGCTGCTGCCAAGCAGCGTACAGACAGTCCTGGTCGTATTCGTTACATGCTGCACTCAGTGCAGAAGCTCTTCGCAAAGTCACAGTCACTGGAGAGCCACAACATGAAAGGAAACGTTAATGGACGCTCTACTGGCAGTGGTGGAGGCTCGTCTAGTACAGAGGATGGAGGGAAGCACAATCGCAGAGCCAAAAGTAAAGATCGGGGTACAAAATCAGAAGCAACTGCCAAGCGACGGCCACGGTCCAACATGTCAGGCTACTGGAGCTCGGATGATTTGGACAGCAGCGATTTGAGCAGCTACCACAACACCATGGCAATGATGACTCTGGGGCGTCCATCTGGCCCTAACAGCCACGGGGGGCAGAACAGATACATCCACAGTGGCTACAACACTATCAGTTCCTCTAAAAGCAGCAGTGACTTGAAGTATCAAGCACTTCCTGGGCCAGGGGGTAGAGGAGGAAGTGGATTAGGTGGACCAGGAGGTTTGGTGATGAATGATAGTGACTATATGAAAGGGGGGTCTTGGTCCACATTAACCATGGGTCAACCAAGACAGGTTATCCAGAAGGGCTCAGCTACTCTGGACAGGTCCATGCTCAAGTCTAAGTCCTGCCAACAGGAACTAACCTGCAACTACTTACAGGTTGGAAGAAGGGTGAGTAGCCCACAAGTGGAAGTAGTACATAAGAGTGGAGTGGATAAAAAATAAAATTCTATTTATTTCTATAGTGTGTACTATATGTTTATAGAAGCCATTACCATCAAGAGTACCAAACCAATGATTAGGGAATAGCATAGATTGTTAATAACTAACTGAAGACTCATTTCATTCACTTAATGGTGGCTATAGGGTGATTGGAGCAGCTCATTAGGTCGCAGTGGGGGTGCCAATGAAATCCCATGCCGGCGGATGCGGAGTGGTAGCTATGTGAAGGCCATGGGAGACATGGAGGACAGTGATGACTCTGAGGGAAGTCCCAAACCCTCACCAAAAACTGCTGCTCGCCGTCAGAGCTACCTCAGGGCTACCCAGCAGTCTCTGAGTGACCAGTTTCCCCCACGCAAGTAAGAGTACAAACTGAACTATGGTTTATTACACATTAGCACTAAACAATAAGGGAGAAAACCTTTAAATACAAACCACAAGCCAAAGAAAGCATATGGTCAAAATATTTTAAAATTAGTTAAAGTTAACATTCATGAGAACAACTACAAACCATACCTGTATTTCCAGTCACGATAAGCTGGGAAAAATACATGTTATTTTTAATGCATAACTTATCAATATTTAGTATTAAACTATAGTTGGAAGAAAAGTTACTGATTGGCCCTTTAAAATGTGTGGCTTTTAAAAAAAAAAAACTACTGATTTTCAGAGAACGCCCAGACACTCATAAGAACGCACCATTAAAAATACTGATTGGCAAAAGCTCTCAACAATCAAACAAAAGTAAACAATTTCTGTGCGTACATACTGAAGCCCAGCTTCAGTGTGCAGGAAAGAACAGACACACACACAAGTGCACACACGTACACACACAGTCCACGCTGCGCTTACTCACGCATAGAAGTGGTGTCAGACTCCCTGCTGTTGTCCACATGTCATTCTTACTACCATACCTCAGCTGTGATTTACCTACTTACCCTTGGCCCTAGAAAGCGTCACTCTAGCTAAGATAATATGAAATACATTAGTGCAGTTTACACAATATGACATTGACTTTTGTTTGCATTCAGCCAGTAAATCAGCACAAATCAGCCCGATTGCTTTGACTAACTGGGATTGTGCCTCACTTGCCTTTGAATGACATGCTTTCTGGAGCAAAACATTATACAATATGTGATACAAGCACAGTGGGACATTGCTAATTAACTGTGCTTTTTCATGAAAGGCGAGAAAATATAGTCATATTGTTTCATTTTTATCCACAGCGATGTTACACAAATTTAAACCACAACTGTCATGTTTTCTAATGTATAATCAACTTTTCAGAAATGGACTTGCTAGAGAAATGTATGAAATTTTAATATACCAGGATAATGTCTGTTGCCACTGATTATCATGCTTTGACAAACTTTACTGTATTTTGGACATTTTTCTTTTTTTTTGTCAGTGGCTATTGCATTCAGATACATACTGTACATGCAAATTTATAGCTATTAACTATTAGGAATGAGACAAAACCTTGAGCAATGTATTGTATAAATTTCTTTTGAGATATCTTATAATTCTGGTTGGTTTAGAGACAGAGTGTAAAGAAGACACGCAAGATGGTATTTTTTTAGAGAAACATGGACACAGCGTACCTACCAAACACACCAAACAATTTTAAATTTTAGGATTTATTCTTCCTCAAAGTGCGCTTGAATGACTTACCCTAATTCCCCCTGCTAATTCCTGATCGTCCAACCCTACTTTCTTCCGTTCTGCGCCTACCTGATTGGTGTGAGCAGCAGAACCCTGGATTACACCTTGTTGCAAGGGGAGCTAGATGCCCTGTGGTCTCCACTCCACAGTGTCTCCTCTCTGCACCAGCTGGGCAGGTCAATGAGCAGGTTAGTGATAGGTCTGTAAGCCACTTCTCAGGGGTGCAGTGCAGAACACTTAAGATTGGATGATCTATGATCAGTGACTTTGCACTGCCCCCCTCAGATGTCTGAAAGTGGAAATTCCAAATGCAAAAATTCATGTCCTGCTGCCAACAACTGCTAACCTCCTGTAAGCTTGTAAATACCATCTGTCCAGTGCTTTTAGGTGGAAAGTAGCTTCAACACTATTCAAATTAGGGAATGAGGGGACATCTGTGTCCATACACTTTGGCATGGCACTTTACTGCCATGTTACTATCACTGTGTGCCAACAAAGAACGTGCAAAACTTTTTTTTTTTAGTTTAATTAAACCTAAATGTGTTCTTTTGTTTTGGCACCATGATGGCATAGAACGCTGTGCACTGTACATGCCTCACCTGACATCATTGGCTTTGCATGCTGAGATGCTAAAATGACTAATGCTAAAAATAAATGAAATAGAGATGAGATCTGGACTTAGGGTAACTCAAACATCAAACTGGGAATGAAAGGGATGACTTGAATAATAAACTTGTCCTCCTTTTATCTCTCTTTCAATTTCTGGTTTTGCTGGTCACTCATTTTCTCCCTTGATCCATGTTTCCCTTCTGCCTCTCTGTCATCGTGCATTAGCAACAGCATATCCTGTTTATAATAATTTTCCATTAGTTTTCCTACTTAGATTTCCTATCCTTAACGCATATGCTTTACATCATATTTACTTTAATCTTACTCCCCTTTCCAGCTGTCTTCCATCTCTCAGAGAGCTCTCCAATAATCGCAGCCTAGACAACCTAGACTGTATCGGGGGTATGAGCTCATCTTTGCCACCATGGGATGATGATGACTTCAGCCAGGCTTGCAGCACCTTGGGCAGACGCATGGGACAGGTTAGTAGTTCCCTGGATGACTGACAGGGAATGTGTAAAATGTGGTGTCTGTTATCTGTCAGAGGTCAAAAAAATGTTTCCCATTTCTGTTTGTGTCTCATTTTCTTCCATTAGCTTAGCCGATATTTTCCTAATGAGTTCTGAGCGCATTTGTACTTGATCATAATTTACATCACTTTGCTCCTGGCAAACTTGCTACTTTCACATCACCAAAGACCCCTTTGTCTTCCTCAAGCTACACTCATTTCCTTAGTATAATTTACATTTTCACAGATACAGCCTAAATGACTGTAATAAAACGAGCGTCCAGTGAACAAAGATTTTCTGACTGCATCTCACTGATAGTTTAAATTTCAAATTCATCCACTTACATAAGAACTATTAGCCTCCCAGTGTCAAGGTCGGTGAGATGATGAACAACTGTGCAGCATGTCTCTGATCTGCCTCACTGAAATGAGGCAGCGCAGGCTATTAGTACAGGATTTACAGCCAATCTCTGACAGGTCACTCACTGCATTACAACAAATTTGTCCAATATATCAATTTATAGTTTGAACTTACATGCACAGCAGCGAACCATACAAATTCATTATTCATCATTCATTATGTATTTTCCAGAATACATAATGAAAAATGAAAATTACCTGAAACATTTGCATGATTGTGCGAATGTGTGCTGATTCTCACCTTTCAAAATAAATCAGAGCAATAGCTGAATTTATATGATATGGATTTGCTACATGAAAAAAAAGAAAAAAAATATATTAAAGTCACGTCTCTTGTCTTATTGTTTTTTTGTTTGTTTGGATTTTTTTTTTTTTTTTTTTTTTTTTTTTTTTCTTTATTTTTTTTTTTTTTTCTATGATTTTTTT
>VUQS01018256.1:7053-18880 GCA_015108495.1 Heterochromis multidens | reverse complement strand
CCCTGGTAGTTTTTAGTTTTTGTGAAATAATTTTGTTTCTGTGTGCAAAGTAAAATAATGTAAGCATCCAAAATAAAACTAAGATGTTTGGAAAAACTGTGTTAATAATTCCTTGCTCTGTCTAACAGCACTTGGGAAATACTTTAAAAAATGATGTTCTTTTGTATTTCCTCAGACTAATGTATTTTTGCTTTTTTAAATTCTTTATACGTCATTAAAAATTGAAGGAGCCTGTCATTTAAAGATGGACTATACATGCTTTGCTCGCAGTCAATTATTTAATTTTGATTTTGTCAGTTTTAGTCCTTTATACATTGGTCTGTAACCAAATTATGAGAAAAAATGATGACAATTCCTAAATCCTCATCAGCCAGGGCTAGTGTTTGGCATGGGCCAACCACATGGACGCTTAGGGCACCACAGTCTGGAGAAGCACTACAGAGAAGAGCCAATTAAGAGTCAGCGAGTCAGAATATTTTTTAGTAAAAACCGATAACGAACAATATTTAATCCACACTCTAAAATCAAAATTTTATGAATGTAGGTGCATTACCGCCACCTTCTGACAGTGGTAGCACATTGTCGCATTGGCAATTCAATTTTTATCCATCCATCCATTCTCTTCCGCTTATCCAATTCAGGGTTGCGGGGGGGCTGGAGCCTATCCCAGCTGCCATAGGGCGAGAGGCAGGGTACACCCTGGACAGGTCGCCAGTCTGTCGCAGGGCTAACACAGAGAGACAGACAGACAACCATGCACGCTCACATTCACACCTATGGGCAATTTAGAATCACCAATTAGCCTAACCCCTCTAACTGCATGTCTTTGGACTGTGGGAGGAAGCCAGAGTACCCGGAGAGAACCCACGCAAACACGGGGAGAACATGCAAACTCCACACAGAAAGGCCCCGGCCAGATGGTGGAGTTGAACCCAGGACCTTCTTGCTGTGAGGCAACAGTGCTAACCACCAAGCCACCACAATTTTTAGATTTTCTTTATATTATAACTTTATGTCTATTCAGGTATTGGAAACTCATGCCCATCCCTAGTTGTGACCTGGCAAATTCAGACATTTTCACGCCAACTGCCTATCAACAGAAATCATGTTTGGCCTACAATGACAGTTTGTGTGCTGACAGACCTGTCTGTAAAAGGTTATGAATGAAACACAACACAATGTAATCCAGAACTGAGAAAATGTTAATAAGCCCCAGACTTGTGTTTTCTTACAGCTGACAGCTTACAGTTCTTTTCTCTGATCTGATTTTGTCAAGTGTATTCCTTTTTTAAAAATTGTCCTGCTCAAATTCAAAGTCATTATTTGCAGTAGTGATTCCTGTACCGTTAGTGTGAGCGTGGATGTTTCCCAGATCCTGAGCTGGCTCGACAAAACCTAAAACAACTTTCACTGTTAAGTTGGGCTTATCGCTTCAGGGTGCTTACTTAAAAAGGGGTGTTTCACGCTTCATACGACTCTTCTGCCCGAAGTGGTCCTTATGAATGCTGCCTACTCCAGAGATGTTATCAGATGATGATGACAAAATAGTGATTAAAGAACATAAAAAAAACCCCCCACTGTTGCAAATAAGACAAGAGATAAATGCTGCAGAAAATCATTAATCTTGAGAATTAGCGAATGGAGCAGTAAAATAAAGAATTTAATTGGCGTTAATTGCTTTAAAGCTGAGTGCGCTCTCTGTGCTGCTGTTTATTTCTAAGGGGACAGCTGCACATTAGAGCTCTGAAACTTTAAACTGGATACATTTAAACATTAAATGTTACTGTCCCATTGTCTAATAAAGGAGACGTGGAAAGTGTTTTAGTTTGTTGGCAGATCAAAGTGAAATGTACTTTATTCACTGAATAGGTACTCTTTCTGTGTAAAAGAGACTTAGCAACAGATTAGAATCAAGTATAGCAACATTTTTACATGCTCTGCATCGCCAAATTATTTCATGCATCTTCCCATGACAAAACAACGCACAGTTTGTGCTCCCTTCACTGGTTTTAGTAAGGTACGGCTTAACAACTTACACATATAAAATGCATTCCCCCATCAGAGAATCTATATTGCACTTAAAACGTGCTGTAAATAACAGAATTAGTGGAAATGTGGCGCTTCCAGCCGATTTTAAACTGAAAGTCTGAAGGTAACCTGCTTACTTACTTATTATATTGTCAGACTTCTGGCTTCGTGGAAATGCACTTCTTTCTCATGAAACATGGCATCTCTCTTCCAGCAATATTTCATGGGCCGGTTCACCCAAATTACTAAGAAACTAGGTCATGGCAGGCAATATTTCCATGTCACTGCATGTGGGGGCAGTAAATCATTACCTGACTCAGGGCACCAGAACAGATAGGACCGGCCCTGTCTGCTACACGTTCCCAGTGTTCAGCATGCTGCAACGTGTGGTGAAGGCAGGGTAAACATGGTAAACCGTCATTATAAGCATTAAGCATTAAGTTCTCTTAATTAGCACCATCGTGTAATTAGACTCCTATGACCAAGTAACGTCAGAACAAACATTTTATATACGTCATTTTCACGATGTTCATAATGCCAAAGTGTGCAGCATGACCCTGAGCTGCTTCTTTCTTTTTATTTATTTAATTAGGCTTGATGTCTTAATTCAACCACTCTTACTGTGCACTTTGTTAATGACTTTCTTAACATTCTGACGTAATAGCAACAGGAAATGAAAGTTAACAACAATACTACTTGTGAAAAATGAAGTCACACAATTACCTCTGGTCTACATTAAACGCTGTCTCACTCTTCAGTCAGCACTTTCAAAGGAGCAGCTTCAGCAAGACTCAGCAGAGCCACACCAGAACTTTAGGGTCTTCTGATGACGTTCTGGGTTTTCATTGGCTGAGCGAAGCAGGTGGTTCTGCCGACCAATCGGCTTTGGTTAGGGAGTAGCTGTTTAGCCGATTCGTCTCTTTTACACACCACGGATTAATGTGTGTACATGCCTGTGAAAGGATAGAAGTGTACCGTAGAAGGTGAAGGGTGGCAGTCTTAACCCCACTCTGCATTTGATGAGGACGCAGTCCTTCTAACTTAAAGGCTGACAGCTAACTAGCTTCTACCGCCGCCGACTGCTAACGGAAACCTCTAACTACCTGGTTCAAACCCAAGCAGGTAAGTTTAGCTACATGTGTTGTTTCGATATTACACAAGAAAATAATGTATGTGTTGTTTAATGTTACTTTACATATATGACGTGTTGTTTTTTTTTACTTAATTTTATTTCTGTATTTTAGTGTTTACACTTATTGTTCTGCCTGTATGTAAGTACTGCAGAGCAGCGATAATAATGGTAGTAATGTTATTGGTTTTTCCCACTTCAGGTGAATCAGAATGGCCCAGCGGATACCAGACGAGGTGCTGATGAACTCTGCTCTGATAAAAGAACTGGCAGAGGAAGCAAAAGACTCCGTGCTTACACAGGGCATCCTAATGAGGCTCCAGGAGACCCCCAACTCATCTGAGGTGTGAATTATACACACATTCATAGTGTCAGTTATTTAATCCAGTCAAGTGTATTCATAGAGCACATTTCAAGACAACACTAACACTAATCATCAGAGTGCTGTACAAATGAAAGGAAACAAAGAGAAAATAGACAATCTGAACACAGAAACGTCTAAAACAGACGGAAACAACAAGTGTATATAATAAGCACTCCATTGCTTACTTATAATTAAAATTGAACATTCATAAATGAGTCTCATTTCAATCTGTATTAAAAGGCCAGGTTAAAGCAGTTTGTGGCTCCGTGGTGTAGTGGTTTACAGGTCGTTGATTTGGTTTCTAGCTGGAGGCACTAACCCCTTTGGGTTGCCTCAGGAAGGGCATCTGGCAAATCAAAAACATGTGGTGCTACCTGCTGTGGCTGAAAGTAGCTTATTGATTTAAAAGTGGCCAATGTTTGAGTAGATCTGGGGCTTGTACTATGAGGTTTCATTTGGGGCTTAGTGAGGTGACTTCAGGGTTAACCTTCGGTTTCCAGGGTTAGAAAATGGAGGTGGGACATCACCATTATAACTAATGCTGCAGGTCTGCTTTGGAGCATGTTATATTTAAGAAAAGAGATCAACATGTACAAAAATGTTGCCTACTGACTCAAGTCTTTGGAAAATAGGATCGATATTCGATATTATAGTTTTAGAGACTGTAAAAAGTCTTTCTTTTTCTTACATCTAGAATATATGTAGACTCATAGGAGCAACTTCACTGTTTGCTACAAGCACTTTCATTGCCTTTTCATTGTTGTATAAGCCTTAGTATAGTGATGTAATCTTAAAAAGGGGATGTGTACTTGTGGACCTCATATGAAATTTGGAAGTCCGCCCACGTATGGGTTTGAATTCTGTTATTATATTTGCTCATTACTTGCCCTACCCCACAATGGCAGCTGAAAGAATAAAGCCTACAGACCATGAGAATACATTTTGTCAAAACATTAGTTTAGTGGAAGAGGCTACACATTTTTCACATATAGTGTATTTTTCTAATATTATAGTTTTGTCTTTGTTTGTAAAATATGCCACTCTGCTGCCAACAGAAGGGGTTTGTGATATATGCTGCGAATACTGCCCCTTTTATGTAAACACACTCATTGTTAGGTTGGAAAACCTGAGTCGACGTAACAAGTTGATAACCACCTTCGTGTGACCGCTTATCAAGAGTGCTGGTGTTAGGTTTAGTGAAGCCAGATAACAAAGCGTGATCCCCTGTTGCTTTTAGCCTGGATTATGGAACCACCGGGAGCATCCGGGCAGATTGATTCTTAAACAAACAGGTAACCAGTGAAGTCAGGCTTAAATCTCAGTAATCTGGCCATCTGCAGCATTTTGGACCAGCTGCAAACATGCAGTAGACGACATATTAAGACCAACGCAGAGTTCATTACAGTAGCCAATTCTAGATGATAAGATTCAAGATGCATGACCACCTGCAGATCTTTAAAAGAAAGGAATAATTGAATCACCCTGAGTTGAAAGAGACTGGCCTTGACACTTGTCCAGTTGTATCTGAGTGTGAGTGGATTGCCATGAGCAAAGTATTGAAGTAGTCATTTTTAAATAACTGCTTAAACTAAAAAAAACAAAACAAAAAAAACCCACTGTAATTTGAGCTTGAATCAGTGATTTCTTTTTTCACCATCTTTGACAGAATATATATGTTAAGTAATAAGCCGCAACAACAGAGGCCATGATTTCATACCAGTGGGCTGTTAAGCCATTGCTGATGAAACAGGCGTGTTTAATGTGAAGTCATGTTAGGAATTTGTTCTGCTTTAGGGAACCGGATTTCAGAGAGATCTTTATTAAGCCTGTGTTTTGAGTCCAAATGCTTAATTCCATTCCTCACATGCCATCTCCAGTGTTTATCCAACAGTTTTTTTTTTTTTTTTCATCCTGGTCAGCGGTCTTTTCTCACATTTTACAATTTGTTTTTCAGGCAGTGTCCTTTGCTCCATTCACACTGTTCCCCACACCTGTGCCTAAAGCTGTGTTCCTCCAGGCTCTGGCAGTGCAAACACACTACAACACACTGGTGGACAAGATCAGCCAGGATGCAGACTTCCTACAAGAGGCTTTGGCTAGGTAAGATGCAGTATGAGGTCCTGTAATATAGTTTGGAAGAGAAAATCACATTATTGTCACATTCTCTGAGGAGGGGGGGTCTGTCTTCAAATGACCTGTTAGTTTAATTCAAAACCTTTTGACGAGATTTTAACAGAGTCTCTGTTTACAGCACCATCGCTGTGGATGATTTCACTGCAAGGTTGTTCAAGATCCACCAACAGATCCTAAAAGAAGGAAGGTCACAGGTATGTCAGCACAGCTGTGATGATACTGGTATTAGGGGCATCTCAGGAGGTAGAGGTAGAGCAGGCCGTCTACCAATTGGAAGGTCGGTGGATCGGCTCCTCCGTAATACTGAATGCATCCATCGGAGTGTGAGTGTGTGTGCGTTTAGGTATAGAAAAAAAGTGCTTGTATGGATGTGTGTGTGTGATTGGGTGAATGAGGTTTGCAGTAAAAAGTGCTTTGAGTGGTCAGTTAGAATATAAAAGTGCCATATAAGTACCAGTCCACTTACCATCATCATTTTACTTCAGCTGTTTGGGTGCTAAGGCCTTGTGTTGCTAAGCACAACAGCGCTGTCTGCTTGCTCGGAAAAAGGATTCAAAAGTACTATAAAGAAAAACTCTATAAAAACTTAAAAATCAAACAGTTTGTATTTAAGGAAGTATCTAAAACCCTATGACATCTTTAAATTTGCTATCTTATATGATGAAGAAAACCAGTAAGTCCTTAGCTGGGACCATGAAAACTATTCATGGATTATAAAACTGCAAAATTCTCCACACAAAATGGTCCAAATGTTCTGAGTGGGGATTCTTTGCCTTCGTTACAGTCTATTGTGTTGGGTCTTAATCGGTCTGACTACATGCTGGACCAGACAGAGAATGGCACGTCATCACTAAAGCAGATAGAGATCAACACCATTGCTGCAAGTTTCGGAGGCCTTTCATCACGCACGCCAGATGTACACAGGTAAGCAAGTGATTTATGTGTCACCCATAGTCTGTTCTGTTTTTATGTAAAATAGATTAACTACTAGAACTCAGCAGTAACACTCATCTTGTTGCCCAAGATTGTCATATATGATATATTTCACTGTCATCTTCACAGCCACCCTTTTAGACAGCTGCTTTACCTGGATTAAAAAAAACAAACAAACAAACAAAAACAACAACTAATTGCTCTACAGGTGGTGTTGGACTCTTTGCTTTGGTGTGTTTGGGATTTAATACAGTCATAGACCATATATAAAAGATGGACATAGCTTCTGTGTCTGAAAAGTGAAGCCACTAGAGTTAAGAACCTTACATCTGCATTCTTTAAAATGGCCAACAGGGGGCGACTCTTGTGGTCGCAAAAAGATATCCCGTTGTATAGAAGTCTATGTGATCCATGTCTTAAGTAAACAATTTCCTGATGAGTTTAGAGGCTCAATCACTAGTTTAATCTCTTATTAAATACAATATGACGTTCATTTTATAAAAAAAATAAATAAAAGGCAGGGTATGGTTTACCATGTGATTGATAAGTCACTAGCCAATGGCTGTGCAGTGTCCCTCGGTTTCTCAATTTCAAACCACCAAGATGATGGCAGTGAAAATGCTCATCTTCAGCCTTTAGAACATGACTTTGCTAACCAGTGGGTGATGGCACGGTGGCTGTGTCCATCTTTTATTTACATTCTTTGACTAAGATGAATGAGTAACTGACTGAGACTGAATTGTTCCAGTCATGGTCAGGAAATAATGATGTATAATTTGCTGTGATTAGGTTTGCTCAGAATGCCTGCAATCTTGCTTGACAGACATATCCTTAAGATGGCCGGCAGGCTGGAGGAGAGCGAGCGTATCCTGGATAATAATCCTGCAGCTGGTCTGGCCAGGGGTATTGCCAAAGTGTGGGAGCTCTATGGATCAGAGAAGTAAGAATGAAATACGTCCATTGAGTACATGCCAGACATGCTGTTGATTGCCTAATGGCGCCCTTTGCTTTATTCGCTTGGTCTAATTAGTTCACCATAATAGTGCATCATAATGTTACAAAAATCTCAAGTCTTTCCTCAGGACAACAAAGGCCAGTGACAATTTTGGTAGTATTAGGTACCAAAAAAAAAAAGATTTCAATCAAAATCAAAACAGTCAGAACCAGATGTCCAGAAATCTTTAATCAGAGTGTTTTCAGGTGTAGTTGTTGTCATTACAGAGCTGTCGTCATGTTCTTGGTGGAAGACAGCCAAAGAAATATCTTTGATCATCGATACATTGAGTATGAACTGTGGAAGAGGTAGGTGTTACTTCTGAGGGGTTTATAAGGCCTTATACCTGCATATTTTCTTTGTGTGAGAAGTTAGGCCATTATCTTAAAGCATTTGAAGAGTTGTGCTTATTACTAACCACCACACTGTGTTTCAGAAACATTCGCTCAATAAGAAGGCGGTTTGGAGATGTCTTTAAAACTGGCTCCCTTGATCAGGACAAGAGGCTTTTTGTGTAAGGCCATTACTGTCAGTTTGCAATGCACCGATACATTATTTAAATATATTATTCTTGTCACGCATAGCAGTAGTCCTTAATGTGTCTTTATGTCACTTTCACTTCAGTGATGGCAAAGAGGTCGCCGTGGTGTATTTCAGGAATGGTTACATGCCTCAGAACTACACTTCTGAACAGGTGCCAACTTTTTATTTTTTGGTTTTAGGAGTATGAGAATTACAATCGTAATGGAAAATTACGTCAAAGAGTTTAGTTGAAAACGAATGAAACAAGCAGACTCACTTAAAACAATGTGTATTCATGAGAAACTGGAACATCATTATCATCCAGTTTATTTCTTTTCCTGATTAACAGCACCAGGTCTAGAAGGAGCAAAAACTTGATTGGGACATTACTAGTTAAAACAGTTTGCAAGTTTGAAGCCAAACAGCTCAATCCACTGTCCAAGTGCTCCTTCATAGTGTGACTGTGTGTTGTTCTCCTTCATTCTTCTGTCTGTGTCTGGGGTCAAATCCCTGTCCCCCAGTCAAAGAAAAACAAACTATTGTTACACTCTGCTGGTCAGTGTGCTTGCTGTTTTATCAGGAATGTCAACCGAGAGAAAGCCTGCACGAAATACTCTAAAATTGTCTACACATGACATAGCTGACAAATCTGTGACAGTATGTAAAACTTCATTAGCAGCAGTGAAATAAGATTCCAGAAGTTAGTAAGATGGAAGGGCATTTTATTGTTTGAAACTGAATTATTTCATGCGTGGAAAATTCATCTTGCACAAAGTGGCCTGGTAAATTGATTTCTTTTTTTTTTTTTCTTTTTTTTTTTTAACAACTGAAATACATCTATTGATAAATAGATAAATAAAGAATTGGTGGTCGGTTTTTAATTGCAGAGCTGGGATACTCGTCTTCTGATGGAGCGCTCTCGAGCTGTGAAATGTCCAGATATCAGCACTCACCTGGCTGGAACCAAGAAAGTTCAGCAAGTGCTCGCCAGACCTGGAGTCCTGGAGAGGTTCTTCCCAAACCAGCCTCAAGTTGTGGAGCAGATTAGGGCGACATTCGCTGGCCTCTACACTCTAGACATGGTGGGAAAATGACACGATTATTTAATTGTTTGAAAACTTTGGAATTTGATAATCCTCACCTGGGTGTTGCTGTTTGGTATACGTAACGTCATTCACATTTTATTCTTCTGATTTATTTCTTTGTGGTTGCTGTCATCTACAGGGCCCAGAGGGTGACAAAACAATAGCAATGGCTTTGGCTGCACCAGAACGGTTTGTCTTGAAGCCTCAGCGAGAAGGAGGAGGTACAGAAGGAGGGAAAATTTTGCCAGTGCAACAAATGCTAAAACTCCTGTTATATTGTTCGCCATTTGTTAAACTAGGAAAATTTAAGCATTAATGAATCTGCACCCATATGCAGCATGTGTGAGCTAGCCTCAGTCCAAACATGGATGAGACATACATGACTGCCCTGCTATTTTGCACTATTGTATGTACTGTATTTTATGTATATTGTACCGTAACTGAGATAATAGTGTATACAAGGATGGATGTGAAAAAGCTACCAGATACATGTTGCTAGCCAGGTTATGGATGACTAACCACCCCTGTCTTTCATCACTCTTGGCTAATACTGTAAAAAGCAGTTGTTAGTTTGCTTTGTGATATTAATTCAATTTATTTATATAGCACCAAATCACAACAACAGTCGCCTCAGGGTGCTTTATACTGTAAGGTAAAGACCCTACAATAATACAGAGAAAATCCCAACAATCAGATGACCCCCTATGAGCAAGCACTTGGCAACAGTGGGAAGGAAAAACTCCCTTTTAACAGGAAGAAACCTCCAGCAGAACCAGGGTCAGGAAGGGGCAGCCATCTGCTGCGACCGGTTGGGGGGTGAGGGGAGGAAGACAGGACAAATCCTTTATTGCTTGCTAAATGCATAGATCAGTATCAGGGCTCACATTAGCTGGCACAGTAATTTGACAACTCCACTGATAGTATTTAGCTAGCAGTAATGTCAGCAAGCAAGCATGGTTTTCAAATTTGTTATTAATTTAGCCAGTTTAGTTCATTTATCAGCCAATCAGACCCAGATCAGAAGCGAGGTCTACTTGAGGCAACCCAGCCAATGAGGGGCCACAAGCCAGTGTTCTCCTAGAACCAGTCCCAAGCCCGGATAAATGGGAAGGGTTGTGTCAGGAAGGGCATCCAGCATAAAATCTTGACAGAAACTGCCAAGGTGTTTGGACTATCCTCTGGACAGAGGAAGGAGGACAAAGAGGCTTGGTGGTGGAATGAGGAAGTACAGGAAAGTATTCAAAGGAAGAGGCTAGCAAATAAAAAGTAGGACAGTCATGGAGATAAAGAAAGTAAAAGTACTGGGAGAACAGGCGTTCAGCAGGAAAAAGACAGCTGGAGGTCTGTTTTGATCCTGAAAACCAAATGAGGATCTCTCCATGAATCAAATACCCAACTGATGTTGACACTAGATGGGCTGGGTGTAGCCAGATGGGGTTCACTGGGTAAAACTTACTTTCTTCTGGCTAATGTTGAGAAAAGTTTTACAAAAGTTTGTTCACATGCTAACGTAAAAGAATTCCAAACTATCTAATAGTCCCCTAGCTTTCTTCTGTACTTGTGAACAAAATCCTGTCTGAGGCCAGATCAGTTTTTGTTTTTGGTCCTTATGTGGAGTTTGTGTTGGACTGTATCTGTTTGTTGAGGTTAATGATTAGTGGACTTCATTTCTAAGCTAATGCTAGCTAGTGTTACTCACTGTTTTTGCAGCAGTGGAGTAAAAGCAATACATTGAGGCACGGCACTAAAAACCATTTCAAGTCTTTGACTCAGAAATCAGCCCACAGGCTGCTAGAGGTAACCAAGAGAGAGTGAGGCCATGTCCATTTCTTCATGGTTTATCTCTACTTAAGTATAATATTGTTTTCCTAGGTAACAACATTTATGGATCAGAGATCTGCCAGGTCCTGGAACGAGTGAAGGAGAGTACTGAACGTACATCTTATATTCTGATGGATAAAATCCATCCCACCCCCGTAAGGAACTATTTGATGAGACAAGACAGTCCCCTGAAAATAAGCGACTGTCTCAGTGAACTGGGAATGTTTGGAGCATATGTGAGGTGTGTCATCAGTGCTGCATTGATACTAAATGGATTTTCTGTGTGGTTGTTTTGCTACAAGTATTATGTAGATTCCTGATGTGGTTGTTGTTTCTAATGCTAGGAGCCCTGTGACTCTTTAAGAGCTTTAAATGATTTTTCCCCTCAAAGCACCATGTTGTTTTTGTGGCTGTAGTAGGCAGTTTATTTAAATAAAAAAAAAAAAAAAGCTTTGAAAATCGACCGGAAATTGACATTTACCAGCATTTGCTGTGGTTTTCCTTTGTTTCCTTCCAGGCAGGGTAAAGACACAGTGATGAACGAGTGTGTGGGCCATCTGCTGAGAACCAAGAGCTCAGAACACTCAGACGGGGGCGTCGCAGCAGGAGTGGCTGTGCTGGACAATCCTCTACTGTTCTGAGATTTCACATTCCTGCCTGAACATATGGACCACAATGAATTCAAAAGTTCCACCTGCCCTGTTCTTGCAACATCATGGAAACTGACATGGAGGTGATGCAGCAGACAAATGTCTTTTATTGCATCAAGTGCAGCTTTGTATGTTTTTTTTTTTTTTTTTTTTTTTTTGGCGGTGTTT
>VUQS01018251.1:2133-15444 GCA_015108495.1 Heterochromis multidens | reverse complement strand
CAGCCAAGATAACAATGGAGTGGGTTCAGGACCACTCTGTGAATGTCCTTGAGTGGCCCAGCCAGAGCCCAGACTTGAACCCGATTGAACATTTCTGGAGAAATCTGAAAATGGCTGTGCACTGATGCTCCCCATCCAACCTGATGGAGCTTGAGAGGTTCTGAAAAGAAGAATGGGAGAAACTGCCCAAAAATAGGTGTGCCAAGCTTGTAGCATCATACTCAAAAAGAATTGAAGCTGTAATTGCTGCCAAAGGTGCTTTAACAAAGTCTTGAGCAAATGCTGTTAATACTTATGTACATGTTATATATATATATATATATATATATATATTTTAATAAATTTGCAAGAATTTCAAGCAAACATTTTTCACTTTGTCATTATGGGGTATTGTGTGTAGAATTTTGAGATGAATTTAATCCATTTTGAAATAAGGCTGTAACATGACAAAATGTGGAAAAAGTGAAGTACTGTGAATACTTTCCAGATGTACTGTATGTGAAATTTGCCAGATGCACAGAAGGCATCACCTTATGTGGGCTGGTGTGAAGGTTAGCTGTTATAAGCTGGCATAGTTAGACATAGTAAAACTTCACAAAAGGTCATCTTCAGTGTTTTCTCTTTGTAAAAACACTTGCATTTGTTGTTTAAAAATCATGTAAAAATAAAATGTAGGAACCATAGAATCTCTGAAACTTTGGGGAAAATGAAAAATCAAGTTCTCCCAATCACTCACATAATATCAAACATGAGTCTTTCTTCCCTTCTGAGGACAGATTTGGCTATAATTCATCACACATATACCCAACTCCCTCCTTGTCCAGGACTCTCCTTATCTTAATCCTTTTTTTTTTTTTTTGTTGTTGTTGTTCTTTGTCCCTTTGTCTCTCTCCACAGCATTTACTGCAATAAGGACTAAATCGATCTGCATTCAGTCCAGCATTCCCTCCATTGTCACCTCCTCATAAGCTTGATCATTACTGAGAATATATTGTTTTTGTGTGTGTTTATTTACTTCATTGTGAATGTGTGCTGTATGCAATCTGTGTGAGTGTGAACTGTATGTATGGCTGCTCTGTTTACCTGGCTCTTTGCTGGTGTATGAGGGCAGGAAAAAATGTCTGTCTTGTAAATAACATTTGTGCCTCCAGTTCCCTCTCTTATTCTCCAGATTTATTTGGCCCAGCTGTGTGCTACAGCAGAGACAGAGGGGGGTTGATGACAAGGAAGGGGGAGAGGAGCAGCGAGGAGCAACGGCACATATAAAGACTGATGTAACACTGGATCTTCTCTCTGCTTATATCTCTCCTCTTATCGGTATCCATTCCTATTTCTCTATCCATACCATCTCTCTGCCTGTCGTGCTCCTGCTTCTCCTTCACTGAAGCAGACATTTTCAAAGAGCCAGGAGTCGCTGCTGTCAATAATGTGGATCTCTTGGCCTATTATTGAGCGTCTGCATCGATATGCATCAAGCCACCACCCGAGGCTAAAGCAAATACAGACGTCCCTGGGGGAAATACTACAAGGAGTCAGACTTTTTGCATACCACAGAGCTAATGACACTTCTGCATAGTTAAAAGTAAAAGCTGTGTTTGAATACTCCTACACAGGACAAGTTATTCTGGGATTAAGTGTTGCACAGTTCACTGCAACACTTGAAGAAAACTAGGCCCATAATAAAGATAATAAGATGCATTGCCAAAGGCTATGTTAATGTAGGTGGATGCTTTTTCCCCCTGATTTCATAAAGTCTTCTTTTATTCTCTCATAGAATGTGAAGAGCAAACATCAGGAGTTGTGAAATACACAAAAACAAGTGTCCCATACATGTTGCCAGTAAGTGCTTTCCTCTACCTACTAACAGGATCAGAAGGCAGTCATCATTTACTGAAATCAGTGACAAACACAGAGCAACCTAGATTTTGTAAGAGATTTTATGAAAAAGTGCATATAAAGTGTTATGCTAAACTAACCAAGAGGCATTTTGGGATTATTTTGTCTAAAGGTAACTAAGGGGACTAGTTTTGGTGCAATATGTTCTGTGCCACTGCTAATGCTTCACTATCTATATGCAGAATTTAACAAATGTTTTAAACAAGAAACACATAAATGAATTGGTAAAACAATTGATTATTCAAAATTGCTATAGGTATGAATGTGAATAGCCATCTGTCTCTCTGTGTTAGCCCTATGATGGAGTATTTACCTATCCTTGTGTACCCAGCATTTTGCCCAGTGACAGCTGGTATAGCTTCCAGCCACCTCTACGACCCTGAATTAGATAAACAGTTGAGAAAATGGATGGATTGTAGGAAGAGGATGCCACTTACTTCTGCTACATTCCATGTACACTGATTGGCTACTTTATTCTGTACTAGTACTGGGTTGGACTCCCCTTTGCCTTCAGAACTGCCTTAATTCTTTGTGGCATAGAGAAATCTATGCCACAAAGAGAAACATTTCTCTGAGAGTTTGGGCCATTGACATGATGGCATCACACAGTCCTTTCACATTTGTCAGTTGCACATCCATGATGTGAGTCTTCTGTTCCACCACATCCCAAAGGATGGACTGAAATCCAGTGACTGTAGAGGCCATTGAGTATAGTGAACTCACTGTCCTCAAGATTGAGATGATTTGAGCTTTGTGAAATGGTGCACTATCCTGCTGGAAGCAGGCATCAGAAGATGGGTACAATGGGGTCATAAAGAGATGGAAATGCTCAGCAGCAATACTGGCTGTGGCATTTAAACAATGCTCATTTGGTGTGCCAAGAAAATATCTCCACACCATTACTCCACCACCATCACACCCTGAACTGAAAACACAAGGCAGGATGGATCTATGCTTTCATGTTGTTTACACCAAATTCTGACATTAGCATCTGAATGCTGCTGCAGAAATTGAGACTCAGGCAATGGTTTTTTTTTTCTCAATCTTCTATTGTCCAGTTTTGGTGAGCCTGTGTGAATTGTAGCTTCAGTTTCCTGTTCTTAGCTGACAGGGATGGCACCTGATCTGCTGCAGTAGCCCATCTGCTTCAAGGTTCAACGTGTTGTGGGTTCAGAGATGCTGTTCTGCGTACTGTACCTTGGTTGTAGTGACTGGTTATTTGGGTCACTGTTTCCTTCCGATCAGTTTGAAGCAGTCTGGCCATTTTCTGCTGCTCACTGGATATTTTCTCTTTTTCAGACCATTCTCTGTAAACCCTAGAGATGGTTGTGTGGAAAAATCCCGGCAGATCAACAGTTTCTGAAATACTCAGACCAGACTGTTGGGCACCAACAACCATGCCACATTCAAAGTAACTTAAATCGCCTTTCTTCCCCATTCTGATGCTCGATTGGAACTTCAGCAGGTCATCTTAACCATGTCTACATGTCTAAATGCATGTGATTAGCTGATTATATATTTGCATTAATGAACAATTAAATAGGTGTACCTAATGAAGTGGCTGCTGAATGTGTAAATTGCCACTGATAACAGCCACCGAATGGATTGATAACCTTTAAAACAGGTGCATAGACAACTAGTTGGTATAAATAAAGCACAGCTTACAAGCAGACAGTACTTAGGTACTCCACCCAAGTTTAGAAGTTGTGGATCTGAAGGACCCACAGTAATGGGCTGACTGAAGCATGTACCAACAGGAAGAGATGAAACTTGGAGTTTAATATTAATATAAGTTTATCATCCTGCATTTGCTCCCAAAAGGCAAAAATAATGACACTGATTCCTCTTCATAGTGTGTTCTGTGTAAGGTTAACCCTAACAAAAACGGGGTACCTGGGCCTCAGGAGTTAGACTGGGTCATTAACTAATTGGAAGCTCTGTAGTTTGATCCCTGGCTTCAGGTCATTGAATAATAAATGGATGCACTGGGAGAAATTTTTCCCTTGATGCATCCATTTATGTGCATGAATATGTGTGTAACAGATAAAGTGCTGTATGCACAAAACAAAGCACTCTATGAATGTGTGTGCGCATGGGTGAATTTGGCTTTAAGTATGAAGTGCTTTAAGTGGTCGATAAGAAAAGTGCTATACAAATACATTCCATTTACCTTATCAACGTTTGTTTGCCATAACCACAGTTTTTCTCTAGCCTTAATCAAACTGGACTTTCCATTTGCCAATAAAGCAGCTTACACAACAAACAAAAACTTCACCCATCAGAACAATCTGAAAGATGCTATGTTCACAGTATTTTCTGCACACACAGCAGTGGCTTCAAAGAATCGACTGACCCGAAACTGACTGTGGCAGCAAAGATACACAGGTTGAGTCCTCCCATTTCAGCGCAATTCAGGCTGCATTTTTTGGCTGCATCAGAAGAAGCCTTTGAAACGGGACTTCAGACAATCTAGCCCCTGAGCAGGGACACAGCAAGAGACAAAACAAAGCCTTTCATGAATTTGTTACACTCTGGGTAAAAATAGTAAAAGCCCAACAAATCTGAGCTACAGGTTGTAGGGAACTTATACTGTCCACCACAATATGCTCAAACCTGTCTGCACAGGCTGCTTTGTGCCATAATCTTTGTTAGGGGATTTAGTTAGCAAAATTAAATAACTGCCTGTCTAAACTGTACCCTTCAGGTAGTATTTGAATCTTAATTCTTTCCATCACATCAGCAAATAATAAATACCTCAAACGTGTTCTCCCTGAGCTTGCAGGGCTGGTCCAAAGACATGCATAGGTGTCAGCATGAATGGTTGTCTGTCTCCCTGCGTTAGCACTTCAATGGCAACCTGTCCAGGGTGTGCCCTATGATCTGTGGCAGTTGACATAGGCTTCAACAGTTTACAAAATGGATGGGTAGATTGAACCCTATTTTCTTTTTTTTTTTTTTTTTAACTGCAGGTAGAAAATTGAAGGCAGAGGTGTACCCAGTGCATAACAATGATGACTGGTCCTGACTGAGCATCGCTATCTGATAAGTTGAAAACCATGTTATGTGTTTGCCACATATAACAACAGGGAAGAACTGGTTTTATTCTCTTGTTAACCAGCATAAACCTGCATTTATGTTTCAAATGCAAATGAAAGAGCCCTCCGGCCAGCTGGTAGCTCACTTGAAGAGTAAACTGAAGCACCTTCGGACAGCAACAATGTGTTTCCTGCAATCCATTCCCTCTCCACTCCTGCATCACTGAGTGCTCTTTCAATCAGCCTCCGTTGTCCCTGTGTGGCTGCCAGGAGCCAACATGGCCAAACTCCAAACTAATACATTTTCCAATTGATCTATTTGATAACAACAACAACAAAAAGTTTTCCCTTCTGTCCTACAGTGTGAGCAAAGCACTGTCTGGCACAGCATCACTTTGAGGCCGCTCTCTTTCTCTCGTTCCACAGGTGATAGCTGCAGCGTCATGTAGCTACACACTGTGATGGCTATCAGTGGAATTGGCTTTGAGATTGCTCTCCACAGTGAACCCCCCACTCCTCTGATTGAGGCCCTCGACGCATCACCACATCATCCATCAATGGGATGGGAAAGCAGATGGGGGCGGAGGTTTGGTGGAGAGTGAACCCAAGAATGAAAGATGAAAGAAAGGAGTGCAGGAGGGAGTGCTGATAAAGTCAGGGACAGATAAGACTGGGTAAAATAGATAGATAAACACAGAGAGCAAGATAAGGGTAAAGAGAAAATGAGCGTGAATGCGAGGAGACGCAATGTGCTGGAGCGCAAATGAGGTGAAACATGCTGACTGGAAGTGGAGTCAAGACAGGAGAAAGAAGGAGACGAGAGGGAGATTCACATTAAAACAGGGGGGAGTAAACGTGGGAAAAAGGGGACAAGCAGTGAGTGTTGGTCTCCACACTAATGTGGATGAGTTTGAAATGCCATCTTTGTCTCACTGTTTGGGTATTATGTCCAATTTAAGCCGCTGCTTTCCAAATCTTAGCAGTTCACAAAAGCTCTCTAAGGTATAAAACACCACACAATGCAGTCTGGAAGGAGGAAACAGAGCTTTTTAAAACCACTCTACTGTGATTGCCTTTAAAGCTTTTACAAACAGTGTTTTTGTTTAGCGGCAGTTCTATGAAGCTGTGCTGCCTTCAGCTGTCTCTATGAAGTTTTATTTTGGATGTACATACATTACAAACTTGTGAATTGAACATTAGAAGAATGTTGTCACTCAAGGTAGTCTTGGTCATTCACAGCATGTGTGTCTGGTGATGGGTTGGAAACAATACTGTGCAAAAGTCTTGAGCCACCCATCAGTTCATTATATTTTGCTAGGAAGATGGGAAATAGGTGCAGCAATTTATTGAAACATGCAAACACAGAGTTTGTATTTAATTCTAACCAGCTTGAAAGTCAGTATTTGGTATGACCACCTTTATTTTTCATCACATCCTGAACTCTATTAGGCAGCTTTCTTGTCATTTCTTTAAGTAGTCTTCTGGAATAATTCTCCAGGCTTCTTGAAGGACATTCAAAGCTCTTTTTTGGATGTTGGCTGCCTTTTTTCTGTTCTCTGTCAAGATGATCCCACACTGCTTCAATAATGTTGAGGTCCAGCCTCGGGGGAGGCCAATTCATGACTAATAGTGTTCCACTGTGTGTTTTTCTATCTAAGTATGCTTTTAATGCATTGGCAGTGTGTTTGAGATCATTGTACTGCTGAAAAATTAAGTTGTTGCCAGTCAGATGCCATCCAGATGGTATTGCATGGTGGATCAAAATCTGATCATCCAGATTTCAGTCCAGTTCTTGTGTAATTTGGCATACCTCAACCTTTTCTCCCTGTTTCCCTTCCTAAAGAATGGCTTCTTGACATCCACCCTTCCACTGAGACCATTTCTGATGAGGCTTCAGTGAACAGTAGATGGATCAACTGAAGGGCCAGATGCATCTCTCAGGTCCTGTGTCAGGTCTTTGCTGGATTTTATTTCCTGTTTCTTAAGAACATGACTTTAAGATACTGTTCATCTTCTGTAGATAGTTTTTTAGACCTATATATCTGTTAGTTAACCTAAAGTATTTTTATAGTATGCAACTTTTATTACTTTGGAATGTGGATAATTTTTTGCATGTGCCTTGGCTGATTATTCTAGTTTATTAGCACTATAGCTAACATTACCCTTTTAACAGCTGCCAATACATAGGGTGCTAAAATAACCCCTTACCACAGCAAAATCTAATGTAGACATTTTGTTAGCATTTTATTTATTGATTGTATATTGTGGGGTCAACCATTCTCCAGTTGGCATGGTTTTTAGAGTATTACACTAGGCTTTCTGTCTCTATACTTGATGAATCATCAAGAATGTTGGCATTGCCAGCATAAGCATATAATGTCCCCACAATAGCATTCGGGTCAGGTCAATTCATGGTGTGCCTGGGAGTTTAAAACAACTGAAATGTAGGCTAAATAAAAATACCGTTTTCTTACTTTGCCTTTAGTCAGTTTCTTATGTTTCATAATTTGTAGTGCAATGAGATCTCAGAGCTCAATGCAAAGCAACACTGTGCAGCCTCACAGAACTAATAGTGTGGTTAGTGCAAATTTAGATTCTTATTGTTGTTGATTTAACTACAATTTTTTTCTTTTTTTTACAAAAAGGCCTGTTTACTTTCATGTTAGCTTTTCATACTAATATAGAAAGGAACTTAATGTGAAAAAAATGTCTTTTCATACTCGAAATGCTCAGTTTGATACTAATGTAGAAATCAGACACTTCTACATTACAGCTGAAAAGGCTGAATGTGAGGCTACCACATACATTTTTGCATTGTTGGCAGCAGGCATAACTTAATTGTTATGAGTGGAGATTGCCAGCACACTTAGTGAAAGTCACCAAGCATTTATTTGCTCTCATTAAAAGACAAAGACCAAAAGCAGGAACAGGTGAAAGTGTGGCTAGTCTTTTCAGAGACTAAGACTCTGCTCTTTGTGCCTGCGGCTGTCAGTGTCACAGGCTGATAGATTTCCTATTAACTTCATCTTCATCTGGGATGGATGGCGTGGCCCTCTGAGGCCAATGGCAGCGCACCATCAAGGTCTTCAGACTGGCAGTGATTGACGTGTGAATATACAAGCCTGCAGGCTCACTGTGTTGGATAAGAAACACAGCAAGGAGTGTGGCTTGTACACAAGATGCCATGCGGCCAGTGGATTTACAGACAGAGACAAGCAAGGCTGTGTTATTCACAGCACACAGTTGGGGATCTAAAAACAGCTGCAAGATGAAGCAGTTTAATCTGATGCAAGCTGACATTCTGCAGGACAATAGTCCCTGACCTGATTAGTCCGTGATTGTAGGAATGACACCATAGGGCTAATTAAGTGCTTATTTTTGCACTACAACAACTCTGGATTCTATGAAAGTGGTAACTTTATAAACAAAATGTATTTTAATATTTGGATTTGCTTCTTAGGTGTTTTTCTTTATTCTTATACAGCAATAAATAATAAATGGACAATGATTTTAAGGAAATACTTGACTAAATTCTGAGGCATCTTATCTCATTTTCAGCTGACTTTTGGCTTCTCAGGCTCTAACAAAAACAACATAATAGAAAAAAAAAAATCATATTATATGACAAAAACATTGAATTCACTGCTAATTATAAGCCCTCACACTAACAATATGCAACCAAATGAGGACCAGCACAGTTTCCTCCTACACTTTCTTACTCTTCACCTTCAAACATTGCAGGGATGGTGAGTATCCATATGGATAAAAGGACTCCACACACACACACACACACACACACACAAATAAATTGGGACAGTCATCATAGTGGTGCAATTATCTGCTGATTATTAAGTAATTACTGTGGGCTAATTGGAAGCGGTTATTGTTTTTATGGTTCTCAGAGCAGCTTTGTGTCAGAGTTTCATCAAAGGCAAAAATGAGGATCGGTCACTGTCACAGCCACAGCAACAACAGTTTACAGCAAAGTGAGAAGATACAATCATGTGCTGCTGCAGTGCTGCTAAACATTGGTTACAAGGTCCCACATTCTTGAGGGAGACTCCAAAATCGAGATAATCCCCATAGACCTCCATTTTAAAATCCCCAACATTATAGCAGAAATAAACACCTTCATAACAACTGTATGGATGATAATTTTCTTGACTAACTTACCCATTTCAACCTTATTAAGGCTTGAAGTTATTTATTATTAGAAGCATTGCTTTCATTGACAGATACCAACACAGGTGGCTCTACCCAGTAGATATCACCTTCTGGAAGATCTGAGTGCAATTATCTGACCCTGGTGAATGCCAGAAACCAAAACATGTTGGTCAAACAATAAAGTTGTTCTTTATGCTACAAGTGTGGCTGGAGCTTTAATCTCTTCAGACTTTGTTCTTCTACATGCACCTTGGAAGTCGGTGAAGTTGTACCAGAAACCTCTACTCTGTTTCTACTTGTACTAACACCCCACTAAAGCAATCTCCAGTTTTGGTGAGGGAAATGCTAGTATTTTTAGTTTTGTTATTTAGAAGTAATTAGCAGGTTTCTGTGTCTGTGTGATAGACGCATGCAGTCAACAGGATCAACTTAGCACTCCACTCTCTTGTAAATACATGTTTGCAGGCCACTGAAGAGGTCTTTGCTGCAGGTTTGGTGAGTGATATTCTAATACTTTATATCACTTAGCACTAATTACCAGGTACCTGTGTCTGTGTGGTGTACCCATGCAGTCAGCAGATTCACATCATTAACCAAGCCTGCTAGTTCTAGCTGAAACTAGCACTTCATTCTGTTATCTAAATGGAAACTGGCTCCAGAAAACCAAGATGGTAACAGCCAAAATGTTAAAATCGAGGCTTCAAAGGAGGACTTCACAGGTGACATCACGGTGGCTATGTCCATCTATCTAACTATACACAGTCTATGACTGTAAGTCACGGATTTCAGTGCTGGGAAGTCCAGCTAATGTGAAAAAATATGTGACGATGAGTAGGTTTTATTTAGAGAATGCTATGCACTAATTGAGGGAATCTGATCAAAAGCTCCAGAAAGGTTAATTCATAGCATAAAAATATTCGACAAATTAGACATGCAATTTAAATATGGATTTAAATCTGTCTTAGAGTTTCACAGATGGTAGAGACTAGTTTTTCTTTAAAATGATCAATGGTTAATTGATTATAATGAAAAATCCTTGCAAAAGCTTAAATTGGAAACCTGTTTCTTGTATAAACATGCAAACTTAAGAGACTTTGGTGAAAACTAAGAAATGCAACTCAATAAGCCTGTGAGGTTATCTACTTTGGATGAATCTGTTAAGAGACAGACAGAGAAACACAGAGTCTAACCTCCCTGACAACCCCCTGGTAGTCCCCTCAGCTGAAGTACAAAGCGCCACAGCAGCGGCAACAAAGCTCTCCCTTTGATCTACGTCTCCTCCCCTCTCCTTTCTCCTCTTCTTTCTTTGGACGAGACAGTTTAAATGAGGTCTTTGTGCTGCGCCCGAAGCTCCAGATGCCATCGAAGAAGTCTTCAATAAAAACCCTGCCCTCGTCTGCACCATGTAGAAATTTACGATGCACAAACTTTCATTGACTCTCAGGGTTGCTCAGATTGAATAGCCTTGTCTTCAAGGCATGAGTGCCATCAAAGGGAGGGAAGGTCCCAGTGTCCTCAGACAGACAGTAGGCAGGACTAGGACAGACAGAAAGACAACAACAAGAGGAGCTGACTGATATTTTCATTTCAGGTTTATATAAACTTATGAAAAAGTCTAACTTGGAGAGCTCTACATACAGAAGCAAAACTCTTTTCTTTTAATGTTATTGAATCCCTAATAGAGAAATCGATAGTCTTCTGCAGTACAATAAAATCTTTACTGAAGACTATAAAGAGTGTATTTACACATACACAAAATGTTTTTAGTGCAGCATGAATAACTGCTGTAGAGGTTACAAGCCAAGCAAACACAAGCTCTGTTAAAGCAGCAGCCCAGCCCATTATGATTATGATTCATCAGCACCGGTACCAACACTTCACAGGTGAATGCCATAAAAAAAGTGACATCAAACATCAAATGGATGAACACTTTAGACAACACAGGACCGTGAAACATTTTATACTGCACAAAAAAGGGAGGTATAACTGAATTTTCATTTTAGCATCTTAGCTTGGCTAAGTTGGCTAATGGCTAATGAAACATGACTAAAGAATTAATCAACCTCATACAAAGGGCGCTAGAAAACCTCTGCAGTAAATGGGGGCATTTCGAACAGCATCAGTTGTCTGAGGTCAACCTGTGCATTTTCTTCTTGGCAGTGATGTTGTCCTAAGCCTCTTGGAGACACAAAAATGCAACTCTGACAAACTGCTGGCTGGATTATGTTGCAGGGCATCTTTTTTTTTTCGGAATGACTCAAGTGCTACGTTTATGGACTTGTTGCAGTGCACCACATACAAAGCACACAACTGTCCACAGTCTAACTGTGGTTAATGTCATCTTCAGAAACTAGAAGGTAACATGTTCCAGTTTCTGAATATCTCCCTTTTTAGCATGTGGGTAAAACAAATCACAGTCTGAGATGCTGAGGTCCACATGCCCAGCTCACACTGCATCCGACCCAAAGCCTGTCCCCGCAAGTGGTGGGCCCAGGCCAAGCGACATGAACACAAGCCTGCTCACCAGACGTTCACCTTCAGGTTCCCTTCCCGGGGCTGGCTTCAGTAAAGGGCCCTGGTTTCCCATTTCCGGGAGAAGTTACCAGAATCTCCACTTCTTTGGGGTTTCCTGAATATGAAAATCCCATAGGAGACCCTACTAGGGGCTAGTGCTCTGGATCACACAGATGCACAAACCCCTCCACCATGGTATGGTGGCAATTCGTCAGGGCTGGGCTCAGCCTTAGAGAAGGTGAAGAGCTTGGACATCTGGAAGTATCTTGGAGTAGAGCTGCTGCTTCTGCGTGTTGAAAGAAACCAGTTGAAGTAGTTTGGGCATTTGGTTAGGATGGGCGCCTCCCTTTGGAGGTTTTCTGGACACACCAAACTAAGAGGAGACCCCAGGGTAGACCTAGAACTGGAGAGATTATACATCTCATCTGGCCTGGGAACAGCTTGGGATCCCCCCGGGAGGAACTGGAAAGTGTGGCTGGGGAGAAGGATGTCTGGGGCTTCTGTGCAATGGATGGAGATGACAATATTAGGGGTAACTGTACTCAATGACATCACACAGAGCAAGGAGTAGGAAAATTGTCTGAAACAGTGTTTACTTCAGCAGTGTGAAGCTTGAGCTTTTGGCTCGCAGGGATAACTTCTGCATACTATGACCTTATTATTTAAAACTTTTGCCATGTTTAATATGAACATTCACCACTGTAACAGTATACACATAACAGAAAACAAAGAAAACCAAAATAAGTCCCCTTCAACAGTGTACTCTGTTACTCTTTATCCACTTCTGGCCAACATCTTAGTCCATCTTAGTCTTTGCACCCAGGGAAGAGATGGATCTTTTTCCCTGACTTTTGAGACAACTTAGGACAACTTGCATTCAAATGTGCTATAGCAAATTTCCACTGCAGCAACTTGTTGACTGCTGTCTATAGTACAACAATACGGCCTAAATTAAATTTCCCTTTCTTTTCGTTTTAATGACAAAATCCTGCAATCCTAAGATTAAGTCGGCTTTCCCAACCAAACACGATTCAATCCGATTTTTGTTTTGACCTCAGATAATCATTCATGTCTCACAGTCAGTGTCCTTTTGCTGTTGAAATAATTACTCACTCTGGGACAGATAAAGTTGAGCTTGCTGTATTTCAAGAAAAAAATGCCACAGCATACATCTCAGTGTGATTCATTAGTAGTAAAGATGTCAAGCCCTTGAAAAGTTATGGATTGTACCTCCAGTAACTGGTGGTTTTGGATGGCTGGGTGGATAGACAAATGGATTTATTGGTTCATATCAGTGTCTTGAGCTACATGGTGGCAAGTCAAGCAGGGTTGCTGGTAGGCTTATCCAATTATTATCAAAAATAGCAAAGAATAGTTGCCTTCTTTCTTAAAGTCAAAAGTGCTCTGTCCTTCCACAACCAATGTGTCTGCCTATGTGATTGTCATGAATGACTAACAAAGTAAAGGTTCTGGCTTTATTTTTTGAGTTTAAATTCAGTGAAGGACATAAGGACAAATAAACACCCGCACAGTACAGTATAGTGTATAGTGTACATCTGTATTTTTTTATTCTATTTATTCTATTACCATTGTTTTTCATTTTTGCTGCTCTTGTCTCTGTCCACTTTCTGCCGTGACAATGCAAATTTCCCCCTTGTGGGACTAATAAAGGTTTATCTTATTTCTTATCTTATCAGAATAA
>VUQS01018244.1:38594-53677 GCA_015108495.1 Heterochromis multidens | reverse complement strand
CTGCGGTGTTGCTATCAGTGTGTGAAGAGTGGGAGAAGAGGGTTGCATTAACAATCCAACACAATGGGCAGCACATTGAACACATTTTATAAGTGGTCAGAAACTTGTAAATAACTCATGAAAGAATAAAGTTACGTTGAAACCAAGCACACCATTGTTTTTCTTGTGACATTACCAATAAGTTTGATGTGTCACATGGCCCTCTTCCTATTGAAAAAACAAAAGTTGTATCCAAGATGGCCGACTTCTAAATGGCCACCATGGTCACCACCCATCTTGGGGAGTTTGCCCCCTCACATATACTAATGTGCCACAAACAGGACTTTAATATCACCAACCATTCCCATGTTATTACGGTGTATCCATATAAATGGCCCACCCTGTAGATCAAATGAGAAAGACTTCATAATTGTAATGCAAAAAGAGAGGTGACAAATGACTGATTGGATAAAAAGGTCTTCATGGGTCAGTTCTTCCAACTTTGCTGCACAGCTTTTAAGAAAGTGGATGGAGCAAGAAAAATTGCAAAGACACGATTTAGTCCACTTTCTGACCATGCTTATCTGAGTGTATGAGCCTTTTTACCCTTACAATACAACTGCATGGGCTGAGCCCTACATGTCCAACCACGGTCTATAGTAATTCCCACAAGTGCGCACATACACATGATCCAAGGGATTATAAATCACAGGCACTTGGGAAAGGTTTCAGCTGACTATGGCTGGTGTTTACGGTTTTCTATGACTGAATCCAGCTGTTTGGAGGCGCATAGTGTTCTGGGAGGTGCAGTCAATTTGGCAGATTAGTGTATTGACAGATGGTGCGCCATCCATCCAGCAATCAATATGTTTTATTTTAATCCCTTCAAATGTTTACTCAAGAATCTGGACACTGAATGTCTTTCTCCTCAGCCTCCAGTGGATGTTGTACAGTATCTGCACCCTCCTGTTACACCTCCTCTATCTCTCTCATTCCTTCATCTTTTTTTCTTTCTGCTCCTCTCTTTGGAACGACTTTTCTGGCCATCCGTGCAAAAGCAACACTCGCTCCAAAAGTGCAATGGGATATGCTCCCCTTCGTCAAGTAGGGCAGCCAAATCGAGCAATGAGACAAGACATCCATCACTATGTTAAAGGGTGGAGTAAATGACCTTGATGCTGTCTTCACACTCAATTTCAGATACCCTTGGGCTCCATTATGGGGAGATTTAAGCAGGGAAAGCGTGGCCGGCCTTCACATTTGATTCTTATGATACTGGATGTGATAAGTGTGTGATGCAGCAAAAGAGAAAAAGAGTAATATAGGAAGTACAGAAGGTGGGGAGGGAAGGATTGTAGGGTGGAGAGGGTGAGTCAGCAGGTGATGAAAGGAGCAGAAAATTAAGATGGAGTAACAGAACTCCAGGAGATGAGAGGAGGAGATGGTTGAAAATAGCTGCAAGAGCAAGCAGGTAGGAAGGTGGCTGTGAACGGAAGAGGATAAATTGCTTTTCAAGGACTTTCTAACCCCCCTGAAAGAGAGCTCTACCTCAAAAACCAACAGTACTCTATGTGGAGTAGACACACTATAAGGGTAATTTTCAGACGAGGGAAAAAAAAATCTCAAGAGTGATCCATCACAGTGGAAGCACATGAGTGATTTTAACTGTGAATGTAAAAGCCTGGCGCTCTCTTTCTCTGTTTCCGCACTAGCTGGTGGAGAAGAAAGCCAGTCTATGAAAGGGTAAGTTTAGTCACACCCCTCCCCCTCTTCAGCTCTCTTTACTGGTTGTTGGGGGGGGGGGTGTCTGCATAGATGAGCACTCTCAAATGAAAACATGTTTTCATGCCACACAGGAATTTGGTGACATGGTATCCATTCTGATGGAGCAAACAATAAATGTGACTCAAACAACAACAAAAAAATCAATAGGGAACACCTGCTGAGTTTTGATGTAAAATGATTTGGACCATACTTTCCCTATAGTTTCACTTTTTGTCCTTTGATTGAGTGTGTGTTCCTCCATCCTTTCCTACCAGTCAGGAGCAATGAGCTGCTTTAGTGCAGCAGCCATGAACGCCGCTCCCCTGAGATTCATTTGAAAAACACCACCTGCAGCTTTGAGTGGCATCATTAACAAAGGTCAGATGTGCTCACTGTGAAATTATACACACATGAATTTCTCATTGACTTGTTAATACACCTGATTTCCTTGCCCAGGGTGACAGTTTGCCCTTTGCTGTCTGCCAGGGGGGAGAGCTAGTCAAGAGTGCACCACGTGGCTACTGTGCATTTGATTTAATTAAAAGGCTGCTGATACTTTACGCTTGAGTTAAGCATGCATGTAAATAAAACTAACGTCATTAACGAGTCAAGTGGCACAAACAAATCAATACAGAGTAGACTGTAGTGCCTCAATCCCCATCGGAGGCTGCATGTCCTTATCCACCCTTCAGGAATTGGAGAGTTTAGAACAGTCAGTTGCTCTGCTTTGTTGGCCTAATATTAGCTCTAAGTTAAAATAACTATTAACTATCTTACAGTAATTTTTGTTTCTTTATATGTGCACAGTCGTTAAACATGCCTATGATAAGATATACAATGGGGTTAGCCGAATCCAGACTAAAATGATCCTGTTAACTGCCATGCAGCTGACTTCTTCAAGTACATACATTTAAATTGTTTGTCTACTACAACACTATCCTGAATAACTTAATCAATTTATTGATTAGTAATAATAAAATACTAGGCCACCTACACATTACATCTACAGGATCTTCTCAGCCATGGAGACCCATGCCATGAAGCATTTGAAGTTTTTTGCTGATTTTAATGACAGCAGAGGTTTGGAACTCTGGAGTTATTGAATCACAAAATGTTGGCGACTTCTACAGTCTGTAACTTTACATGGTCTGCAACTTCTTATCTGAGTTCCTAAATCCTACCACTTTCCAGTAATACCACTTAGAGCTGATCATGGAATATCTAAAATGAAGAAATTTTACAAACTGACTTGTTGGACAACAGTGGCATCTTTTTTATAGTGCCACGCTTGAATTCAGTGAACTCTTTAGAATGATCCATTCTTTCACAAATGTTTGTAAAGGCAGACTCCATGGCTAGGTGCTTGATTTTATACACTTGTAGCAATGGGACTGAAAAAACC
Source organism: Heterochromis multidens (assembly GCA_015108495.1). NCBI lineage: Eukaryota > Metazoa > Chordata > Actinopteri > Cichliformes > Cichlidae > Heterochromis > Heterochromis multidens. The sequence goes on along the minus strand of VUQS01018244.1, from coordinate 50,532 downwards.
TGAATTCAAAGATTAAGAGGTGTGATCCATTGCTTTTGTCTATATAGTATTTGTTCACACTAGCTTCAAAATAGCATGGCCAGATACATTGTAGCTGAGTTACCATTGCTCAGGTTCTCTACGATGGGATCCATGTGCCTGCGTGTCTCCTGTTAGCATAGACTTCATGTGAACAAGGAAGTCTATGACTGGATGAAGCTTCACTGAAGCACTGGGCAGCTCAGCTTTGATTTGTTGCGAAAAATACCACCACAGTGTGAAGCTACTCAAAGTCATGTATGAAGCGATATATATTTTGCGATAATATTATTACTGTGATTATTCATTTTGGTAGGATAAATGTGTAATGAAAATCTGATTTTCGAACAGCCCTAATTCGGACAACCTTTCACACTTTATGTTCAATGGAGCCAGTCTAGCAGGCCCTTGCTAAACAACCAGGTCTGGACTGGGACAAAAAACACGCATTTGTGGTTCAGACGGCACATCATGTTCGGTTAAAACATTGCAGATGGCCCAGTTAAATATGTGCACATTTTTGTGCAATTCCTCAAAGCAATGGCAAAGCTGAGTAGTAAATGCAAATATATTATTATATTATATTAATATATTGACCCATCATTCCACAAATATGTCAGCCCACCAGGAAAATGCCAGATTAACAGTCAAGCCCTGTAAACAATATAAGGTATCTGTTGAGCTTTTAAATGTTACTCCAACTGGACTTCCTTTTTTTTTTTTTTCCACAGGAACCTTCAAAAACATGAGGAATGTTTTTTGTCTCCAAAACCCTTAAACAATTTTCATAATGACATTGCTGACATTTGCAGGCTCTCCACCCATAGAAAGTATAAAAGATGGACATAGCTACTGGGTCTGAAAAGTGAAGCCAATGTAGTTTCATGTTTTATGCCTTAAACCTGTAGCAAGGGAGCAACTCCTCTGGCTGCAAAAAGACTTCTGGTTGTGTAGAAGACTTTAGGAAAACAGCCCTCAGCTCCCTTGCTCTGTGACCTCTGTAGAGATTTTCCTAATGGGTTTATGGCTTCAATCACTAGTTTCAGGTCATTCTGACATTTATTTTGTGAATTATGGTCCTTGGTAGACTCAGAAAGAAGGATTCTTCAGGGTATGCTCATTGCTAACGGCTAACGTCCATCACAAGTGGTCTGTTTCAAAATAGGAGCCACTTTTCTCTTTTTATAGCTTCTTTTAAACCTTCTATGTCTTGATTTTAGTTTAAAATTTGGCCAAAGACAAAAAGTCAGAGATCACCAAATGATTACCAAATTCCAAGACAGTCTATTAAATGGTTTTCCAATCAACACTCGCTCAACACAACCAATGCCAACCTTATATGGATGGTATAGGTTAAAATATAGAATCTACCCTACAGGGACCGTGACAGTCTGTAGAAAACCTCCATCATCAACTTTAAGTCAAGCGAACTCTGCTATCCACATCAAAGACGAAGATCCAAGGATTCCCACACAGAATAGCTGCAAGAGATTTGATGCAGCATAAAGACATCAATAAGCTTTTTACACATTTCTGTACATATCACAGAAATGCATAGCTTATCACTAGAGAGGCCAAAGTTGCAATTCCAGATATGTGTGCATCTCTCCAATGGTCTCACGTAGCATGAACAATTTGTGGTCATAACATTGTGTAAAGGGCTGTCATGATGTGAAATGCACCATTAAGAGTCAAGCAGCTGTGTCAGATCAGACTTCTATGCTGCCCGCTGCTTTCATGTAAGAGAAGGTTGCGGCTTGTCCTTGTCCACTGAAGCGAGTGTTTGCACAGTGGAAACAGGCCCAGGGCATGCTGTGTGTGCTGCACTCATCCATGTGACTGTAACATATAAAATACTCCACGGTACTTCTACTTTTCTGCCCTGTGAGTAAGTGTTAAGTGTGGAGGCTCATGTGGCTGAGATGTAATCGCAGTCACACAGTGGAACAAGATCTCTGTGTTATCACGACAAAGCACATGAAGCGTGACTCGTCCTGCAGATGACACGATTGTCATAAAGAAGCAAAATATGTAATGACACGAGAAAAATGCAGGGGATCATTTGAAAGCATGGTAAAACACTGCTTTACTAATACAAGTTATCTCAGAAATCTCCTAGCAACTACTCTGAAGGCATACATGAGTAGGGCTTTAGGTCAGGTTAGGGTTCATTAGGGTGAAGATTAAGATTGGTCTTACAGTGCAGGATGACTTTCTTGTAAACAAATCCAATGTAAGCCCTGTCAAATAGGAGAGCTCCATGTGTTACAGCAGAGAAAGAGAGGTACAGACAGTGCGTTTCCACTTTTCCAAAACTGAATGATGCAATTGGCATTAAGTTTTAGATTCTATGTTTCTGTTATCCTTCCTATCCAGAGGATGAATCTGAATGTTTTTGTTGATCCTTTGACTTTTCTTCTAGCACTCCAAACGGGTCAAAACTTTCACTTAACCTGTGAAACAGCTCACAAACTACCAACAAAACTATCGGACAAAAGTGCACTGCTGGTGTTGCCACTGTCACAGAATTTTGATAATCAAGGAAATGGCAGAGAAGCTTGTTACCGATTGGAGAAGCTTAACTTGTAACACATGGTTAATGGTGTGAAACAGTGTTTTTTTTTTACCTAAACCTAAACACAACCAAGTACTTTTGCCTTTTAACCCTGACCATGTAGTTTGGATGCCTAAACAGTAACAAACAAGTCAAAAGTAAACCAAAAGTAAAACCAAAGTGTAAAAATAGCGGTGAGAGTTCAAGTGGTTGTTTGATCTGCAACCCAGCCTTCTCCCTCTGACATTTGTCAGTTGACTTCTTTAAAAAAAAAAATGACATTAAAGGTTTACTAAGGTTAATAAAATGAGGTTAATGAAACATGACAAAAGGGGGTTTATGACCAAGGGTCAGTATGTAATGACTTAATTCAATTAAATTAAATTTTATTTATATAGCGCCAAATCACAACAACAGTCACCTCAAAGCACTTTATATTGTAAGTTAAAGACCCTACAGTAATACAGAGAAAACCCCAACAATCAAACGACCCGCCTATGAGCAAGCACTTGGCGACAGTGGGAAGGAAAAACTGCCTTTTAACAGGAAGAAACCTCTGGCAGAACCAGGCTCAGGGAGGGGCAGCCATCTGCCGCGACCGGTTGGACGTAACAGTGAGAATGTGTTGCTCTGGTTGATGGTTCTCCTTGCATTTGTTTCTAGGATATAATAAGATCAGCTATGCATTGTGTTTAGTGCAAGTTAGCAAATAAACAGGTGGTGAACACACCACTGTGGCACTTGTGGCATGCTCAGTGTACCGCAGTGCCTACAAACTCTCTAGATGACTATTGACTTGCCTAAACATGTCCTTTGCTGTACTTGTTTCCTTCTGACAAGCTCCTGTTGGTGCCTTGAAAGCCTTTGATCATGTACCAAGTTTCTGCTAAACAACTTCATCTAAACATAAAATCACAGTGATGGATGGGTGAAGAAACTGTCCGTTCAAAGTCAGCAAACAGCTTCCAAGAATGTTATGTTTTACTGCACACTGCTGACATGGTTGAGTCATAATTTTAAAATGGCCAAGTCATAAAGGAAAACAGCTTTTCTCGATATTGTTGCTAAGTGATACTGTCAGGAGAAATGAACCTGTGGCCCCATGATATACTTCTAGAAGCAGAAAGAAGTGCCCACAAGAAGCCAAGCAGCCTACCTGGTTTCTGATAATAATCATGCCAAACAAACACTAACAAGTTGACAGAAGTACAACACACTTTCTCCAACAGGCTCTAAATAGAAATCTCACAGTTTGAACGATGAAAAGATGTTTTCTCCTCTCAAAACTGGTGTCCAGAATCAAGGCCTGTTCTCAATTAGAGGCTGTCACGATGCCTTCTGTCACATTCTTGAAACCTCCAGCAGGCTGGATGCTTATTAAATTTGCCAAGATGTTAGTTTCCAAGAATGGTTCTGCTAGCTATATGTTGTTCTCCATCTTTCTCCCTCCTTCTCTCAGATAAATACTGAGAATCATCCACTCCTGTTTTTATTCACTGCAGCCTCTTGACTCTTCAGAGTGGAGGAACATTTCTGCTGGAGTTCAAAGCTGAGCACTTATCGAACTCCCCCGCACGTACAGAGAGCAATGTCACACAGGTCTTAAGATCCAAAATGGTGTGGACGGGAGAAATTTGAATTTTTGTAATGCTTAAAGGGCATCTTCCACTGAGAAAACACCTTTGGAGAAACCCAAGCCAGGTTAGCTGTTTCATCCTTCCAGCCTCCTGGCTTTAACTCTGAACAAGCAATAAAAACAAGCGTGTGTCAAATCATTCCTAAAGTGCCACCTATTAAATGAGGATAAGTATGTTGACAAGGTAATATTTGTTCATCAGTGCATCATTCATCAGCTTAATGACTTCATTTGCATAAGTCATTATATTGTGGTGATTTTGGTGGTTTTACTGCGGTGAAGTTGGCAGCTCATGGTGCTTTTACTTCTTCTCAATAACAGAAAAGGTCGCCTTGCTGCACTACACATTTGAATGGATGAGAGAGCAGCAGTTTGCTCTAAATAATCAGCATTTGTCGTTAGCTCCACTTGGGAAAGTGACATATTATCTCATATTTGTGGGCTCTTGAGGGAGGTCCTGTTGTCTTCTGATAAGATTCATAGCAGAGCATGCAGTGTGTCCTGATGTTACCCCCAGGCTGAGGGGAGGTGTGTGAATGAGAGTGCATGGTTTATTGGCACCCTAGTAAATCCACGAGTGACGCTAACATCCCACAGATGTGCGAGGGCTGGAGTCTCCTGAGTCGACCGCAGGGATGAATGGTGGGTGGGTGCCTCATTGATTTTTGTATTGGTAAGATTAGTGCACGTTAGTATTACACATGAGGGCTGGGATGTATTAAAGAGGACATACACTTTTAGCCTGACTGTAAATCCTGCATATCCATCACCCTTCCTCTCTGTTCACTGAGATCAGAGGCTGGTCTGGACCAGGCTGCAAGCAGATGTATTACCAAAAATACACTTTTAAAGTTTTTTGATCTAATAGTGAATGCTAATGTAAGAGTGAGAAAATATGGGTTGAATTCTCATGTTTCTAATTCAAAATTAGATCTTTTGGGCATGAAGCTTTCTTTCTGACCTTTGCAAAGAATAAATGTAACTAAACAGGTGTATAAAAGATGGACATTGGCATGATGTCATCCTTTTTATATGTCATGATCAGTGTTGGGTGTAACACTGTACAAAGTAATGCGTTACCATAATCACATTAAATTTTTTGTAACGCAAGTAAGTAAGTAAGTAATGTAACACATTACTGTAAGAGATTCAGTTCTCACATTATGGTTACAATTATGAAAGAAATTAGAAATAAGACAATTAGAAAGGCAACAAAAACAAAAAACAAAACATCAAGCGTGACTTTTTTCTTCCGGTGCACTTGCGCTACAATCAGCTGACTGTAGTCCATTTGCAGAAAGGAGTAAAATGGTGAACTAGGACTATGTTCAGTCCCGAAGGGAACGTAGCAAGCAGTTTTTTTTCTAAACGGGAATGGTGGTGTGTTGAACACCCTCGGCGTGTTCAATCTAAAAGCAGTGTGCTATGTTTTGCTTCATCTTCCAGGTTGGATGATGTGTTGATTAAAAAAAAACAAATGTGGTACCTATTGTTGGAGCTGAACACAGCTCCTGTTATGTTAGCCAAATTTTGCACTAATGGCAACTAAGTCACTGTCCTTTTAATACAACAAGGCTTATATAGGCGTTACTGCTCGTTGGGTAACGCAAAGTCCCTTGCACCACCACTGCACCATTTCAATGAAACCTTCTGTTAACCTGTTAAGACATGGAAAACACTGTATACTGTTTTCAAATGGAACATGCAAGTTTTGGGCTGGTTTGTACTGAAAACCGATGTTGTCTGCATCTACTTTCTCATTTACTCTTTTGCCATGATTATAAAAATCCTTTAAAAAAAAACAGGTACATTACATTTAGCAGCTGGTGTGGAAATTTTACCTTTCAGGTAAAATTTGATTTACACAAAATGTGATATTGCGTTTGAAGCTGAATACTGGCATATGAGGCAGTGCATCTGTATGACATTCATTATGCTTCAAAAGAACAAATCTGTATGTAGTCTCTTCAAAGACATACATGTTTGTAGTTGCTACACATCTGAACGTGGTGCAAAGAGCTTGACATCACAGATAGGTGTGCAATGGTCCAAAGAGGAGATCCCAAACGCAAGACATCAGAGGCAGATTAAATACAAAATCAAAAACTTTATTGCCCAAAGCCATGATCAAACACATATAGGCAGTCAATGTGGGAAACAGAGCAGTCAAAAAGGCAAAAACCGGAAGCGGTTCAAAATTCCAGAATAGCACAATGCATCAAAACATTACAGATAAAAAGGTAAAGTCAGACAAGAGTCAGGAACAGGCCAAGGGCATACACAAGGAAGATAACAAGGACTCAAACTAAGAAAGTGACTGGACAACTTGATTGCAACAAGTTCAGAGACAACTGGCAGAGCTACATAATGAGCAGCAAAATGTGTATAGACTGGAAATACTGACTGACTAATAGAACAGTGGTGATATGCAAAATAAAATAAAATAAACTAGTAGAAAAGGCAGAAAGGTGAGAATTACAACAGACAGTACATAGAGATAGATTACTTCAAAATAAAACATAATGTGAAAGAACGAGAAAAAGTGCAGGGTTGTGTGGCAATATTAGTGTATAGGCCAAAGCTTACTATTTCTGTATTCATTACTTTAAAAAAGGGCCTGTAAACTGCTGAATGCATTTCTCTGAGCCCTATAAACCCCACAGAGTGATCTGTTTGTGAGACGTGCAGAAGAGCTAAAGGAGGTACAATCATAAACTCTGCCCCCGCAAACATCTGGAACATTCAACTGGAAACTTGGCATGAAAGTCAGGTCAATGTGACACCAAACCTGTTTTCTGCACAAGGTCTGCGGTGATGCTGCAGAGTGCTAGCAGTCAGAACAGGACTTCCAGGGAACAATATTCCAGCAGCACTGGGAACAGTCTAGAGGTGCAAAAGAGGATGATCTTAAAGGGGAGATTAGACAAATTGAAATTGGGTAGATTTTAAGTCTCTCAGAACTTTATGATGACACTGTTTATGGATATTTTTATTCCAGCCAATCCATGTGTGCAGGGAGCCAATGGAAGTCAGCCAGACTTGGTCATGTGTACTCTCCATGGGCTCGAGCTTTTAATGCGCATGCTGTATGGCCCAAATTTGCAAAGTGTGTTGAACATCTGGGCGCCTCATGAAGGACGCTTTGAAAAAGCGTATGTGCCGACGAGCGAGTCATTTGAATCAATGAGAAATTACAGTGTAACTGGTTTCCACTTCTCTTTAGTACGACCATGAGTGTGAAGCAGTAATTTGAACACTTTCAGCCTTTCCTCGTGGTGCTGCTCCTGGGTGTGCAGACGAAAGGTGACAGAAGCGGTTATGTGAAGAATCAAAAACATGGGCTTGTCAAAGAAGTTCAACTGCTGGTTACGTTTTCACTTCATTAGGCACACACAATTCCGATGTTAGAAAGAAATGGGGGGATTTCAACTGAAGCATACTTAAACCTTTTCCACTGCATGATAGCAATTGTTCATACTAGCATCTTAGCTTATATATACTATCTTAGAAAGTCATAAAATACAGAGATTATTTCCTTCATTTCAAACTCCTACAAAATCTATGCAAACCACTCAAATGCTATCAGATCAAATCTTTCAGCACACCTGCAGAGAGATCAAAGTCCCCACTCTGCACACACAGGTACTCATAATCATCCCACGCCATTTGGACTAGTTAAAGGTCACTTACAGCAGACACTTTGCCAGGGTGCAAAGGTCAACAGCCTCCTAGTGTACAAGTAAATGGATCCAAGTAAATGGAGCCTTTATCTTTTTTTAAGTGCTGAGTCACTCAGCTCACAGCCAGCCTGTAGGTCATTTTAACCACATTATCATTTCTTATCTGATCTGACACTGTTCCCAGCGCTCAACAGAGCATTAACATACAACACGCATATTCCGTAGCTCAACACCAGGACAATCCAGCGAGCTGCCACTCACGCTACAGCAGAAGTCACGTCAGAGCTGAGGCGCCACACACTGTAAACCCAATGACACTTTAGTCATGCTCTGCTCTTTGTTAACATGTGTTCTGGGATGTTTCATTAGCCTCAAACCAAATCCTTTATGAGAAGCAGCAAAAATCTTTCCAAGAAAAGTGTGAGCAAGTAACTCAGACAGCCGACATTTTTTTAAGTGTGCAACACTGACAGTGATTTCCTCCTCCCCCACATAAACCCCCACGTTTTTCTACGTTGATGCTGTGTGTCAGCTGGGAGGCACGGCTCTGTACCATGAAGATGTAATCTACACCTCTCCATGCCGGAGAACAGCGACTGAAAAGTGGCGGGCTGCCGATCCGTGACATGCTGACAGGATCGGCACAGCAGCACATGTGGGTATCTGCTTTCATGCAACACGTCCCGGGGGGGCACGAGTATGTTGGAGGCCAGGTCTTTGTGATAGGGGTGAAAAGGAGAGGTGCTACACTGGGTGGGACTGCGCATGTTTCGGCTGACATCAGTGTTTGGAACGAGAGTGAGTTTAAGATGGGAGAGGGTAAGTACGAAGGCCGTAAGTACAGATGTAATAAATAAAATTACAGTGATAGTGAGAAAAATGCAAAAGGGGCCACTTTTATGAGTGAATCATAGTATTAGATATATGAGTCTTTTGAGACACACATAGAAAACAAACATTTACTATAAGTGTTTTCTGTTTCTGTTTCCTAATGGGTTGGATTTGAACACATGAAATAATCCCATGCACATTCAATATAATCAATATTAACAGGGGTCTTGTCTGGTGGTCTGCAGTGTTTATCTGATTGAAACACTTTTGCAACCAATTCAGTGACTGCCAGCTTTTAATGAACAAAATATTTTGTTTGAGTGACTGAATTACGTAATGTGTTATGATGTGCTAATGGGTGAACAGAGCCTGCAGACAGCTAACACATACAGCAGCAGAATGAGATGTTCTGTTTTTATGAGTTGGTAACAATGAAAGCTTCAGTTTATATTACTGACAAGCTCTTAGGGCAGTGTTTACGGCAAGTTATTAAAAGCACAATAATTGAACACAGTGTTAATGATAATTAAAATTTGAAACGGTTACACTAACCCTCTGGAAAGGGACCTGCAACAATAATTCAAGCAATCCATGCAAAGCCACTCTGACTGGTAATTTAGTAGAACTAAATCTAAGCGTTGATTTCTCTACACAATTAGTGCTGCAAAAGGAAACTTTACCATATTATAGTATGCAATATCGATCATATATCAATATCGATAATAAAGCCTGACTGATCTAAGATTTTTAAGACTGATACTGACATTTGGTATTTAAAAATCTGATGTTCCGATACATATATCGGCTGATATTCTCATGAAACATTAACAGATTTCCCTAACATTTGTTATGTGTAGTTATTTATTTACTCGTTTACGCTCTGCCTGACTCTGCTCGGATCAGCTGGTTGTTGTGTTTGTGGCGCTCCAAACATGCCATGTTTCTGACATGCTTCTCCCGATTCTTCTTTACTTTTTAAATTATCGTAAATCCAGATACCGATAGATCAACAAATAGCTAATATTGGGCGATAATACTGGCCAGCCCATAAATCAGTCAGGCTCTACTAATCGCCGACTTACTATCTAACCCTGACTGTCAATACCTGTATTATAAGTGAAAATCCTAGGGTTGATGCAACAGTACCAAACTACCTATACATTTGTCTGCTATGTTTTGTAAGAGGAAAGTTATTTAGATTATAAAACAATAATTTGAGACTGGCCAAGATACCTATACCAATACTGAGTGTTCAAGGTATGCTTTCGCTATTGGTCCATCCATCCATTTTCACCTTGGACAGGTTGCCAGTCCATAGTTGAACCTGCAAAAACAACCTTGTACATTAGTCGTACATTAGTTATTACACTAACATAAGTACATAGTCTACAAGACACACAAATTACACAATTAGCCTACGCAATATAAAATTAAGAATAAAGCAAAAGTCTAAATAAAAACACGTACTTCACCCACACATATTCAGTTAAAGTGAACCAATGCTAAAACAATGTAAAAGAGCTAAGCATCTGTTACTGACTGACCTGGTCCGTGACTTTTTCTCTCTTTTTAAGGGTGTTTTTACACCTATAGTTCATTTACTGTGGTCCAAATCAGTTGATGAGTTTGTAAACTTGAAGCTTTTTCCCGTGGTTTGGCTTCTTTTCAGAGAAAAGTCCAAGTGAACTCCAAGCGAACCAAAATGCCTCATTACAAACCACGTGAGAACATTCAGTCCATTTATTGGCCAGATGTGTCTGGGGCGGGAGCAACAAAAGTAAATACAGGAAGAAGGTGCTGTGTTCTGGACTATTGGAGAACATGGAGAACTTACGTTCATTTCACAGCTAGTTACTAGCCCCTCTGACCTTTGCACATCTATACTACCTTGCCGCATCCCAGAATGCAAAGAATACGTGGCTACGGGAAGGTGTTTAGCTCAAACTTGCAACACATACCTGGCAGTTGGGTCGGATTGAGATTGGATCACGTTCACACCATAAATGAACCGTTCTGGAGTTTGTTTGGAACCGGACCAAGACTACCTCCTCCCAAGGGTCTTGATGTGGTTGTTTAGGTCCGCATCCGAGTGCAATTACCATGTTCACATCTGCACAAATAAAATGCACCAAGGTGGAAAATGAAACAGAGTTCGATTTAAACTGACTAAACATTGCAGGTGTGAAAACACCCCAAGTCTCTCTTCAGACTGTCCATTTCACTGGGTAACTTTCAGCAGCGACGCAAGTAGACGTTGGATGACTTGACTTGAGAGGCTATACTGACAAGCACACCTACCTGCCATGGAAAAATATGGCAAAAGATGACAGTCTGTCACACTTGATGTGGATTCTGAGAGGTCCATCTCCTCATTCCTGCTTATTATTTTATCCCTGGTCAAATGAATAGTTCATTGCAGGTCATGGTTGGGGTCAAGTTCATGTACAAGTAATGTCACTTGGCTTCAGGGAGTGTTTTCTTGTCTTGCATCTGAATGATGTCACTAAGAGGTGATGTCTTTAATATGGTCATTTTATGCGCACAACTCACCCAGAAGCCCCTCCCACCATCAGTAAAAAGCTTGTTTAAAGGGAGGAGCCAAAACAGCTTCAGACAGAGAATGAAGTGAGGTACTCTACCACAACAGAGTAGTCAGTATAAGATTAAAAAAAAATAGACTGACCACTCCACTGTGGTAGAACAGTCACCATAGGATAAATAAGGATTATTTTGAACTGTGAATCATGCAAAGCTATCCAAGAATAAACACGGAGCTGGTACATCCATAACTAATTGGAAAGAGAGCAATGAGGTGAGAGAATGAGGTTGTGTTCCGCTCCTATGGCTGCTTTCAGGCTGGACAGTCCATGTATTTGTTTGCTTAGTGCATGCTAGCAGAGGCACTAGAACCAACAGGGAATTCAAAAAAGGAGCTGAGTGTGTGTCTGTGTTTATGTGTAAGCAGAAGCTTTTATCTGTGTCAAGATGTTGTTGCAGGCAATAGCAGGGGAGCTTGTCTAGGAGTACAATCATGAGAAATCTTTGTTCCTCATCTGTTTGTAACATACTTACATCCGTGAGGCATTGTTAGCTATCTCTGCTCTGAAGCGGGAGGGGCAGAAACACGGACATCACACAGAGGCCAAAGGGCACGTCCTGTGAACAGAGCAAACACCATCTTTGGGGAGGGGGGAGGAGTGGTTGTGGTGGGGTGGGGGG